>CAUZXS010006477.1:0-215000 GCA_963585895.1 Sepioteuthis lessoniana
ATGCACATATACATACACATATATATATACATACACATATATATACATATACATGCACATATATATACATACACATGCACATATATATACACACATACACATATATATACACACATACACATATACATACACATATACATACATACATATACATACATACATACACATATACATACATACATACATACATACATACATACATACATATACATACATACATACATACATATACATACATACATACATACATACATACATACACACACACACACACACGCGCGCACATAAACACACACACACACACACAAATCAATCACGTAGAGCTCCAAACCAAATACATGACCAAGATTTTCACGTTCTCCTCCAATTTTGTTTTGGTAAATCATACAAATAGGAGATATTCCACTCAATGAAAGTTAGGCTAGAGGAACATTTAAAAACAGTCGTCAAGTTGATGTTGAAAAGTCAAGTATAGCTTCCAATTTATGCAAAGAAAAGAGAAAATAAGTGGTCTTATGGGATAAAATTAAAATAATAGATATGAAAATTAGAGACAAAAGCCATTTTAAAGAAGCAGCAGAAATGTTGGGCTACAGTGACTTGTTAAGCTGACCAAATTGAGAGATGAATCCAATATGGGACAATAATCAAAAAGTCTAGATAAATTTTTGCTTTTTCAAATCATACATAATAGCATTAAGTAGTATGTCAGAGGTTGAGAGACATTATTTTTCTAACTCACAAAAATTCACTGAATTGTCCAGCAGAACACATGGTGCAATAGATATAGGCCTTTTATTAAAAGTGCTCCGAAGTGAAATCATCTGGAGGTTGTAGGTTCAATCCTGACTACAGGTAAATAACAAGGAATACTTACTATAGCTTAACCCTTGTACTGGTAACGATTCATAAACTGAGATCTATCTACCCCCATTCTGTGTGGGCTCCCAAGTTCAACATGAAACACCTCAAGAAAGATAAAATTGGCTGAAACATTTTGAATATAAATGATGAAAACAAAAGCCTCAATAATCTAAGTGATAAAATTATCAGGCTTCATTTCAGAAATTTAGACCAAGTATATACAATGTATTGTACTGGACATTGACATAATAGTTAGAATGTTCACCAGTGGTCTGGGAGACCTGGGTTCAATCCTAAGTCGAGTCTTACCAAAGACTCAAAAAGTGGTCCTTGATGACTACATGCTTAACACTTAGCATTATAAGGTATGGATCAAGGGTAAATTGGGGCAATCCAGGGAAGGAGTAGCGCCCTCCCTTCACCTTGGTGTAATAGCTATTGAAAAGAGAGCCTTCAGGTTATCTTTGACTATGGTCACCAACTTAACTCATCTACAGACATATTCGTAGACACGCATGTGTCCACACACACACACACACACACACACACACACACACACCATGAAAGGATATGCAGAAGTAAGCTTCTTTGGAGAAAAGGGAGTTTTAAAACCACCACCACCACTACATGTCTTGAGGACTATGTAAAACTGAGGAAAAAAAAAAAAAGATATGTATATCAGCCCCACCCTCTGACCTGACTCCCAAAGAACAGATGTACTGACTCATAACCTCATCAGTATATGAAGAGCATGCCATGTAAGGCAATCACAAACAGCTGACAAACATAAAAATATCAAAGAAATTGGGAAGCTGTAAAAATACTACTATTAAGCTTTGGAAAAAGGGGAAAGATAAAAGGGAAGCAAAATTGGTTAGGAAAAAGTATTTCTACTCTAAGAAAATTATTTGAACAATTGGGAAGATAACTATTTTGACTGTACACCCCTTATACAAGTTGAATGTTCATTAAACTCGCATTTCATTCATCAATTTGAAATGTTCGTTATATTAAACACAAAAAGAAAATTGGCTTCCATGCAATAATTTCTCATCTTATCATAATTGTATTATTCATTAAACTCAAAACAATTCCTTTTAATGACAAATTGCCATTGACAAATCTAAACCCAGAGTAGACAGTTCTATGCCTGTGGCGATATATCTCACCATGTTGTTCTACATCATTAGTTGAATTAGGAAACACATCCGTACCTAACAGAATATTGTGCATTTCATTTGACATTTATTTTTTGTTGCTTTTTTCAGTCTCTAAATTTGTAGTTTCAAAATGAAATCATTTTGGCAAACAGGATAAAAAATGACATACATCATCTAACTAAAAATGTTAATGAAATTATTTAAATGAAGGCAATTTTGAATAGTCAGATAAATAATATTTCCAGTATTTAAATTTGTGGCTAGTATATGATTTTAGAATTCATGACTTTTTTGCTCAATATTTCAAACCTGAAAAAAGAATTCTAAAATCTCTGCCTTTTGAAACCCAAGGAGATTCTTTTCCTTAAAAAAAAAAAAAATAAATAAATAAATAAATAAAATAAATAGAAGCTAACAAAAAAATAAATAAATAATAATTGGTTTAATTTTAACAAAGAAAACATCAACCTATAAAAATGAATACTGATTACTTCCATTTCTAAAACATTTTTCATTGGTGTTCAGAAATGAAAACATAAAAATAAGCGAATTTCTTCATTGCACAAAATACGAAGCAATAAAAAAGAGAGAAAAAAAAAAAAAAAAAAAAAAGGTTAAGTCGTGAGAAAAGATTTAATTATCATTTGAACCAATTCCTCCAATTAAAAAAAAAATTAATTCAGCAAGCAATCTTGAATATTTTAGTGCTAGTTCATGAGTAATGTTGGAATATGGTATTAAATGACAGCTTTAAAAGAAAAACTTTGTCACCAAATAAACAACAGAATAACAAATGAAAGCCTATTGTACAATAATCAAAAGGGATTTTTGCAGGCTTATCAGTGATTTTAAGCTTCACGGAGTGCTTCTCTATTGTAGCACTTTGACAGCCTAAGCTGAGATAGCTACAAATGAAATGTTTTCTAAAAAAATGAAAAATTAATATTAAAATCAGATTACATGTCACATCTAAAAGTGATTCATGAATAAATGCATCTAGAACAGTTTTATAAAACAATATTCATAAGAATTTCCTATTCAGACAAATCTCACAAATTCGTAGTCGAGGATTTGTTTCAAGCAATTTTCTTTCAGATTTCACTGTATAAAAGAAACTAATGTCTTTTTTCCAACAAGAATTTCAATTTTTGTCACTTCATTCAGCTTTTATTTATAGATTTTACAGATGAAAATCTGACAAACATGAAATATTTACTAATAAAGTTATAAAATGTCTTAAATCTTTTAGATGTTGAGATTTACTTAATCTAATCATTTTTATCAAGGAGTTGGCATCTTTGACTTTATCCAACTGGGATAAATACATCTCAAAAATATAAATTGTTGAATTATAATGAAAATCCTGTAAAATAACCATTGATCTCTCTCACACACGCACACAAATATTGATCAAATTGTTATTGGATTACTGCCACACATATAGAGAGAGCTGAACTGTATGCATTTTTCTTGAATAATATGTACTCAACAATAATAGTTTTAAGTAACCTGTATATATTATGAAGTACTACTTTATTTATTGAAAAATATGTTGATGTGTACCCATAGGTTTTTTGTGTACCATAACCCCCTGAATTAAGAAAGCTGTTTTGGAAATACAAATGTGTTTGCCAATGACAATTTTTATTGTAGAGTTTCATTCTTTGAAATTGTCACACATGGAAATCCAGACCCTTGTAGTTGATTGATTTTTGCAATTTCTTAATTGGTCCATTTTCAAAGATTAGGATAGGTAGAAATATTCTATCAAAAAACAGACTCACCTCTAGAGGTACTTTAAGAACATATAGTTTTCTATGGTTTTGATGTTTCAGTGATGAGTAAGATCTAAAAATCAAAAAATATTGAAAATTTTCCAAATTTTTTTATTTTCTTGCATTTTCAAGCCTCTATTAAGAATGAAAGTCTTCTAATCAAATGGGTTTTGGGTGATTGGTTGACTACTCCAAACCCCTCATTAGAGTCAAGCAGATACTACTTTAAACATATGGTCATGGAGCAAGAACTACTTAAACTTTGAATCTTGAAAATTGCTCCTCAGACCATTTTTTAAAAGATTTTTACTATTAATTTTTCAAAAGGTACGAGGATCATTAAATAAGTTTCCAGGCTTTTTTCGTATGGGCACTTTTATTGATAGTACACACATGAAACTCTAGTCCCCTTCAAAGTTATCTCCTCCGGCTGCAATGCACTTGTACTGTTCCAACAACTTCTGAAAGGCCCCATGGAAGTCCTCTTGTGTGAGCATGTCAATGACCTTCGTCACAGCTTCTTTCATCTCCTCAATTGTCTCATAACAACAGCCTGTGAGCTTAGGGAATAACCAAAAGTCACAGGAAGCAAAATCTGGACTATAGGGACAGTGAGGAACTGTCTTGATGCCCATCTTGGTCAAATAGTCTGTGACATGGATGGAGTAGTGCAGTGTCCTGGTAAAAATGCCACTGACTCGATTTGAAGAGTGCTGGCCTCTTCCAACAGAATCTCTTCCTGAACTCCCTTAAAACCTCAACATAGTAACCCTAACCCTTCGGTCAATCAACACTGGTGTATTGACTTCCTTACTCCTCCCATCACCCCTCACAGACTCCCTGCCTTCCTTGAATCTCTTATGCCACTCAAAAACTGATGCTCCATTCATACAAGATGGTCTAAAAGCAGTCTGAAGCATTCTATACGTTTCTCTGGCATTTTTTCCAAGTTTAAAACAGAATTTTATTGTATATCGTTCTTCTAAAGTGTCCTCACATCCTGATTGCATTTTTGAAATTCACCAGCTGTGACAATCAGGCTTTAGTAGGGTGTATTCCAATTGCTGCTGTAGCTGTTGATTTGAACCTGAAATCATAAAAATTGGTCAGTCATCTCATAAGATGTATAGCAATAACATAGTGAATTTTCAAGAGTCTACGACAATTTTAAATGCCTGTACAAAAAGAATTCTGGAAACTTATTGAATGCACCCCGTATCTAAGTTAAAATGATTTGTTCTAACTGATTTAAAAATATTTTTGGATAGAGATTAGAAAAACAACCTTACTAAGGCTTATAACAAACCCAATTTTAAAATGCAAGCCTCCAAAATTAGGGAAAACTCAAAAGTGGAAATTTCCGAAAATTTTAAATGGTCATAAAGGATTAATCCTTTCTACTGCAATTTTCTGAATTTATTTCTCACATGGATACAAATAAAAGTGAAATTGACAAAAATTTGACATGGATACTCAGTAAAATTGGCTAAAATGACCCTTTTTTAAAGCAACACAAATATTCATTTATGAATGTATCTTAATACTATTTGCAATGTTGATTTTATTCTGGTAATTTTGCTGTGAATTTGTCTCTGTACATATCCAGCTCCATCTATATTTCTGTAGCTTCCATTCTCCTTATTTATCTTGTAGTTTTTCTTCAGGCTGTTCTTACATGGGTTCATAATGTTACATTTTAACAAATGAAATTTCATCAACATTGTTTTTGCCAATGTTTTAACCTTCCACAGAGCTTTTTTTCTCTAATTGATTTGCTGAGTAAATTTTTGTGTTATCAACAATCATAATGATCAGGTTAAGTTCAGAAAAGTTGTTTACCAACAGGGAAAATAAAATAGAATCAAGGATAAACCCCTAAGAAATGCTGTTTAGGACAAGTGTCTACAAAGATTCACATCCATTTACATAATTTCTTTCTATATGAGAGGAATGATCTAAACGATCTAATTGCTTTTTGTGATACTGAAGTTATTGACCAGATTTATCAATCTTTGATGAGGTACATTGTCAGAGGATTCTTAGTAATCAAGGGACAGGATATCAATAAAAATGTTGTGCATCAGAAAGATGCCTTTAGTTCCTTTCTTTATGAAATCTACACCAATCTGACTTATGCATCCAGCTAACTAGTTGATGTCAACTGATTCTTTTCATTTTTATACTCAACAATAACATTCTCTATTCAAATTTCATCTCAGATATGACCTGTTACACAAAATTTTTATGGAACAACATGAATAAAAATTATCCAAACAACATCAGTGGTTATTATTTTGGGAAGTAGCTAATCATTTGATGACAGAATATTTTGTTTTGATAATCTATTTCAAAAAAGAATTTCATGAAAGGATTGATGGTAAAACACATGGTGTTAGATTCAAATACAGCATTCTCAATTAGCTTCATTTATCACAATCAAGGCAAACATTTTCTTGGGATATTCTTAATGTAGATGTTATTCTTATACCATAAATTCATCAATTCTTTTCAAGTTTTTTTTTAAACAATTGAACCAAATAAAAAGTAAATGGTATTAATATCCAAGTAATTTTGGCTTATTTAGAAAATTTTTCTATCACTAGGATTTATTGAATAATTCTTAATCCCTATTTTTCTCTATTTAAGTTTACTGATTATAGGTGAAAGATGAAGGAAATTAAATTTAAACTAAATAAATATTCAGTTAAATTCACAACAACATTCTGTATACAATTCTTATAACAAATTATGACTTCACCGATATCTTTAATATTTAATTTTACAATATTAACAATCCTAATATAAAATTAAATATTGTACTTGTTTATATATAAAAATCAAAGTTTGTCCTTGTCCAGAATAGCACGGTGCCGAAATGTTTGTGTTAATATAGAAAAAAAAGTAAAGAAAATAAACTATAATGCAGTCACAATCCAAACAAGAGTACGTTTCAGTAATTTACTTCGTGTTTTTTGGGGGGTTATTTTTTGTTAATAGAAAGTTATAAGCCAGGTCTTCAACTCACTAGCATTCACTAAACCACTATACTTCTTTCGCTACCGCAACCAATTAGATGATGTCGGCTTACTAGGCTATATAATGAAGGTGGGGGTAATAAATGTCACACGAAAATGGGAAAGAAATGACTGAACCGTATTCTTATTCAGATGATTATTGCATTACACACACACATATATATCACGCGTTGTATATTACAGCAGGATTAACGGAAATTCTTTGTTGTGCTATTTTGGACTAGCACAAAAAAAAAAAAAAAAAAAGCTTTGTCTGGTATTAAATATTTTTCCTTTATTAGAATCGCCACGGTAAATCTTCTAATCAAATAATGCATGCTTAATTAAGCAGTTAATCAGTGTGGAAATACGATATTCGTCAGAATATTCAAAGATATAAACAAACAAACAAAATAAAGTCTCGTTCAATTTTGGGGTGAAAAAGAATTTACATTTTTTATCAAATATCATCGAATACTATTTTTTATAAAAAGTTTATGGTTTAGCAATAATACTGAAAAAAAATTGACATTTGGGGGGGGATTCGTGTTTTGTTAATTTCAATTATTTTTACTTAGTATTTTGCAAATTGATTCGTTAGTTAAATGGGGATATAAAAAAAAATTTCAAATAGTACTAGGTCGGTTATCCTTCAAAGGCATATTATTTTGAGTTTGATAAAATATAAAATGCTGTCATTTTTTTCTTTAAATCATAACAAACACTAAAAGCAATTAAAGAAAATCAATCAAGTTGTGTGTTTGCTTTGAAATTTTTCCTGACCTTGAAATTCATCTCCACATCATCGCATACAAATTTATACGCAAATCACTATTCAAACAACTTAAATCATCAGGACATGCCATTAAATAAAATAGTAATTGAAAAAAAAAATCTTCCATCAAATATTTGGTAACCGTTTTATAAAAAATTACGTGTTTAGTATTTTTAATTGAAAAATAATACACTTTTTTAGACATCGTCTTTTTTTAAGCTACAACAAAGGCTGAATTTACAGTGAATACAAAACAGATTTCATAAAATTACCTCAATTCCAAAGATAAACAATTATTCTCTGTATATATCTGGTTCCATGTGGATATTTTTTTCAGGCACTGACGTCAAAAGTATAAAATATCAATAATCAAGAGGATCGTTTTCAACTCCTAAGTAGCCATTTTGTACCACGTGATAACGCTTTGCAGTTGCTGGAAATGTATTATTTAATTTTCATTTTTTTAAATATTTTATATTCTATCAAATAACTGTACTTTTTTTGTAAAAGTTTGCAATAAACCTAAGTTAGAAATCTAAAATAGTAATTTGTAAATAATCGTCAAGTTCCGTATGCTAATTAGATAGCCTCGTTTTGATGTCAACGGGCACTCCCGCCGAGTATAAATTGAGCTGTTCGCGCAGCCATTTTTAAATCACCCCACAGGCCGCATACTGTCAACGTGCTTGTTGCGAGTACCGACTACTAGTAATCATGAGGGAAATTGTTCATGTACAAACCGGTCAGTGCGGAAACCAGATCGGAGCCAAATTTTGGGAGGTTATCTCCGATGAACATGGCATCGATCCTACAGGAACCTATCACGGCGACTGTGATCTGCAGCTTGAAAGAATTAACGTTTATTACAACGAAGCCACTGGAGGCAAATATGTGCCCCGCGCTGTTCTCGTCGACTTGGAGCCTGGTACTATGGACTCTGTTCGTTCGGGTCCTTTTGGTCAACTTTTTAGGCCCGATAACTTCGTATTCGGACAGAGCGGTGCTGGTAACAACTGGGCTAAAGGACACTACACTGAAGGCGCTGAGCTCGTAGACTCCGTCTTGGATGTAATCCGTAAAGAAGCAGAAAGCTGTGACTGTCTCCAGGGCTTCCAACTCACCCACTCTTTAGGCGGTGGTACCGGCTCTGGTATGGGAACCTTGGCTATCAGCAAAATCCGTGAAGAATATCCCGACAGAATCATGAACACCTTCTCCGTTGTTCCCTCACCAAAAGTAAGTAAATTTCTCTATCACACTCGCTTTTTTGCATAAAATAGGAACGTAGTCGGCTCTTAACTGTTCGGAAATGCCCAGGATCAAACTATTCGAGATAAGTCTTGTGCATTGTCGACTGATCGACTTTCTAAAAATGAAAAGTTGTCCTAAATTTCTTTTCGGCGGTCGGGACTTCAACTTAAATACTAGTTGTCCGTTGAGCGTTCTTATACGGTGAACCACCCAACTAGGTAAAAATTTTATTCTCTCGACTAAGTCTTCTTGTTACTCTGCTCCCGAAATACTACGCGTTTTATGGCGTTACTCTCCTAAACTTGCTGGCAATGTAATTAATGTTCTTGGTCTTCTATCTTAAAACTAAATCTGAGAAAAATTTAAACGATTAATCATTTAGCTGCTTATAAGAGCTGATTAGTTAGCCAACTATTTCAAATCTGTCATACCTACCCCCCCCTCGGCGCAAATATTTAATTCTAAACGCCAGTAATGTCAAACTGCAGTGCGCGGGGGTGGGGGGAGCTCTTTGAACAAAGGATTCAAAGGGAGGTTCCCATCCTTTTCGACGGCTGCTTTGCGCTCGGCTCTTGACTCATTTGCTTACGTCACACTCGGACGACTACTAGCTTAGTTATTTTATGAACATTTGTTCAATGAATAAAAGTTGATATTTTGACTTTACCTTTTATTTGAGCCATTTATGAATCTGAGTGACTCCTGGCATTTTAATTTGAAACTTAAATGTTTGAGGTGGAAGATACGACCATTTCAGCTAAATAGCTTTACATGTACACTTCGATAAGCGAGGGGAGTGCTGTTTTTTTTTGGGGGGGGGGGGGTAACTTTCTACTTATCTGTCATAAATGGTTTTTCTAACGATTACAATTGGCAATTTTTTTCTGTTGGCGTTTGATATTTCTCAAATCGAATCTTACTACTAAAACCATCATGCCCCCTTCCTCCGTTCCGAATTTTAGAATGTTCTTTTCTTTGCAGGTCTCTGATACTGTGGTCGAACCCTACAACGCAACTTTGTCTATCCATCAGCTTGTAGAGAACACGGATGAAACTTATTGCATAGATAATGAAGCTCTATATGACATCTGCTTCCGTACTCTGAAGCTGACCACTCCGACATATGGTGACTTGAATCATTTAGTATCTGCAACCATGTCTGGAGTGACCACTTGTCTCCGGTTCCCAGGACAGTTGAATGCAGATCTGCGAAAACTTGCCGTAAATATGGTACCATTCCCGCGTCTCCACTTCTTCATGCCAGGTTTCGCCCCCTTGACCTCTCGAGGTAGCCAGCAATACAGAGCGTTGTCAGTTCCAGAACTCACCCAACAGATGTTCGATGCCAAAAATATGATGGCAGCTTGCGATCCCCGACACGGACGTTACTTAACCGTTGCTACAATCTTCCGTGGTCGCATGTCTATGAAAGAGGTTGACGAACAAATGTTGAATATCCAAAGCAAAAACAGCAGCTATTTCGTTGAATGGATTCCCAACAACGTCAAGACTGCAGTGTGTGACATACCTCCTCGTGGACTAAAAATGTCTGCCACATTTGTCGGTAACAGCACTGCCATCCAAGAATTATTCAAAAGAATCTCTGAACAGTTTACTGCTATGTTCAGACGTAAGGCTTTCTTGCATTGGTACACTGGTGAGGGTATGGACGAAATGGAATTCACAGAGGCTGAGTCTAACATGAATGATTTGATTTCTGAATATCAGCAATACCAAGATGCTACTGCTGAGGAGGAAGCTGAAATGGATGAGGAAGAAGAGGATGTGGCATAAATTAAAAAAAAAGACTCTTTCTGTCTGGTCTCATTCTATCTTTTCTCAACTATTAACTCATTCTGTCTCTTCCACTCTGATACACTTCAGAATTCATTGGTAGGGAGGGGGTTGGGTATTCTTTAAAAATAAAACAAAAAACTGGCAAACCAGTTTAATGGGTGTGGGGGGTGAATGATGAAATAAAAAATCTTATGCCATCTATCCAGATTGTTGGCTTGGTCTGTTGGTATGTGAGGTGCTTGTCAAGGTCCCAAATGTTAATTTCTTCTGTCTCCTCAGACCTTCCTTCCTTTTTCAAAAAGGATCTTTGGCATCTTCTTAAAAAGCCTCTTAAGAGTACGAGCTACTCTCAACCTCCTCTCCTGCTACTGACTATTCAGGGCAGCCAACATCTTTCGTCTCCCATTTCTGAATGTGCTGAATAGATATTGTATGTGGTCTTGATTTGTATCCTCAGCTGAATAAAAGAAACTGGTTGCTGTTGACAGCCTCTAAACCTTTTTAATAAACTCTTGGCTAACATTTCTTGTCTACCTTATCAAAGGAAGTTTTAAATAGATATTAGACCTCCCGTAAATGTTTTAAACTATGTAGCGTAACCTATTTAAAGCTTCCTCATGAGGTTTGTTGAATTTAAATGCAGTATCATTTTTGCTTAACCATCTGCCTCTTTCATGATGGCCGAGTATTTGTGGGTGTGGAGATATGTATTAGGAACAAAAATTGACCTTTTTTTTTCTTTTTTTTTTTTCTATATAGAATCAAGATAGCTACTTGACGTAACTTAAAATGCTTATAAAAAGTATACTTGTTTTAAGACGACTGGCAAGTCCTAAGCGCTGCACTTGTGAAACTAAAGTGTTTAATTGTATGTCTCTTCGATACATCTTTTCCGAATATTAAATTTAAACGAATTCATTATCCTAATAAATATCCTTAAGTTGCTCAATAACAGCAATTAAACTGGAAATTATACCAGAATATTCCTTGAATCCCTTCAAGATTTCTAATGGATATTTTCTTGTAACTGATGTGCATTATAAGCGTTTCAACTGCCAAGTCGAAACTGCTCCTTCCTATCTACAATTTCTTTCGGAAGCACTTTCATTACTGCATTTGACTTTTTTAGATATATTTAAGTGGTGTTCCAACTTCAATCTGTATGTACCCACCAAACTTTTCTCTTGTTACTGTTGTTCGTAAAATGTGTCATAACTGTGTTCGAAAACTTAAACGCGTCTTTTTACAATATTCGCTGAAAAGCTGTGGGCTTGAAACTAATGCATCGAACGACCATTAACCGTTTACGATGTTCCCTTTAAGTCAAGATGCCATGCGTAAGTATTTTTTTTTTTTTTTTTTTTTCTTCATGACTTTCCCAAGTAACCAGCGCCAAGTTCAACTGGGGAAACATCTTGCCGACAAGGATCCTTATAAATTTTGGCTTATCAAAATAAATAAAACTACAGAAAGCAATACACATTGAGGATGACGTGTGTGTATGTATGTATGTATATATAATCTCACGCGATTTTCAAATGTTTTATATTGCTAAATCATTAAAAAAAAGTTTTAGATACCGCTTTCTTAAAATATAAATTAGGTATATTTTAATCGTCCATTCTAGAATATTTAATGGTGGGGGTAACATAAAATTCAATTAAAACAAAGCTAACTTTGTGCCTCAAGTCCAGAATATTTTCAAAGTTCTTTGTTGTAGAGGAGGTTACGGTGAAATTCCAAAAAGCGACAAAATTGAGGTTGAATATTAGTGGCGGTTGAACAAATAAACTTCGTGGTATAATGGTTGATTCGTTATCTTGCTAGTTTCGAAGATCAATTGTATAATAAGCAGGACCCTCAGGTCTCCCGTCTTGGTGCCAATAACTGATTCGTGAGACATTTTAATATTCATTTTCATGTGCAATTCTAAAGACTTCATATTTTCCTAAACGTCGACTTTTTTTTTTTATGACTCAAAAGAAAGTTCACAACACTTTTTTTGTGAAAAACTTTCAAAAATGATTACATTAAACAATACGTAATATTGATATGAGACCTAGTTTGCCATTTACGATATGATTGCAAGATCTGTCAATTTATTAAACAGAAGTGAAATTCCAGATAGATTTATCTAATCAATCTACCTACCAAAGTTTAAAAAGTTCGATCTTTATTGGTGGCCCATGGCTTTAGACCATCCTAAGTTAGGCTTACTTCATAACTATTTATCTAAACCTAATTTCTTGTTCTTGTCGGGATTATTATTAGTAGTACTAGTAGATTACTGGGTTTTATTCACTCAGCCATTCGATTTTACTACATCCATTGAGAATTGAACTGGTCATTGGATTTGCGAACGATAGTCGGACATTTTTCGATATTTTCGCCATTGCATTTTTTTTTTTTTTTTTTTTTTTTTTTTAATTAATCTAGTGAAAATTATCTAAAACTCTCGAATGATTATTTATAGAATCTGTCTTGACTTAGAATTGGGCTTTTTTTTGCAAGATTCAAACAATGGCTACTAGCATCGGTTAAAGTACCCAACTACTACAGCCACCGAACCGACATTGTGTATCAAGGAGTGTGAAACCAATTCCCCCTTATCTACGTCATACGTTCTAAAATTGATGATCAATTGTAAATTTAAATTCAGTTCATTTGATAAATAAAATAGCTTTATTCTAAAACCGAAGAAATAACCTGTTTTCTCAGGGTACCCAATTGTGGTATAATAGTCTACAAGCTGTTACATATCATTTAGTAAAGTATTCGATTCTCGGTGGGCGCGCCAATTTTGTGGCCTTTTACCAAATATAAGTCAAGCTTTGAAAATAAAAACTTTCAAATACCTTCTCCAATTCTAACTAAATTCTTGAATGTTCATATGTAAAAATCAAGATTTGATTTTTAACACTTCATAATATGTATCCATGAAAATTTAGATCACGTTCGTGTACCTTTCGCATATCAAGTGACGGAGGTAAAGACAAGGGCTCTTATTTCATTCAGCTTAGCAAGCTCTGACTCACTCAATATTGTTTAATTGTCATTCGACACCAAATTAAAATCGGTAATGATAATGAATTAGTATTGTTCCTTTCTCCGCTCATTTCTTATTCTAGTGAGACACTATAACGGTTTACAGCTGTATGTTACGACCTCTGAATTTAATAGCATATAAATCATCGTACAATTTAGTCCTCTTTCTAGATTTAGACTTTCTCTCGCACTTACGTCTTGACAATAGTCAATTTCAATAAATTTCATTATAAATCTCCGGTGTTGTCGATATTTTACTAAGTTTGATATGGCACAATTGTGAGACACTTGATGAAGATTGAACTCACTTCCTTAATGATCTGCGAAACAAGCTTGTTTCTACTTTGACGATTCATTCATTATTTAAATGAAATGTATCCTTGATGAATTGACTTTAATGTTTATTAAATGAAGAAACAGAATATCACTTCACTCCTATCAACTTTTAATTGAATCAATATCGAAATTGTTTTTCAGTTTTATACAATACACCAATCGCAGAATTCATGATCGAATTAGCTGCCTATCATTTTTCTGATAAAAAAAATTCAAATTGTTTTAGAAAACTGAAGCGTGAAAATAACATTATACAAAAATCATAGAATACTGAGAAAACACTTTATTTAAAATTTACTGTAAATAATAAGTTTAATTCTGAGCTAAATCAATGATATTTTTTCTAAACATTTACAAATGTTTCAGGACTAAGTTTAAATGCAGTTATTTAAAAATTATATTGCATGTGGTCACGTTTTCATTATTTCTGTCTCAGATCATCCCGAATTCATCAGATGCAGATGATATTAATATGAACAAAACGAGTTAATAATTCTTTAAAATAAGGTGAAATGTTCCTGTTAAAACTCTTTCTAATGACAATACTATTATTGTATTAATCATTGAAAGATATTCCGGTTTGTTCCCCACTGCATTTCAGAAATTAAAACCAAGGATAATTTGGGTCCACAAGAATTGTTTCAGGATTATATTCTTTGGATTTTTTTTTTTTTTTTTTTTTTGCTGTTGTAAAATGAAATGTCAAAAAAAAAAAAAATAATTACAATTGTTTTTTTTTTTTTATTCTTCCTTGGCCATCTCCACTTTTAACTATCTTCTCACATCACTTTTGAAAAAAAAATCTTTGAGTTGAATATACTCAATTAAAACAATTTTTTTTCTAAAATCATCTAATTTTAAAAGTTTTTATATTATTTTTGATCTGATTAGGCTATTTCTTTCCCGAAAATATCCGACTCTATTAGTAAAGAAATCCAATTAGACGGTTTTTGAAATCTGTTATGAAAGTAATTTTCTTTTCCTAGGAGAAATATTGAAAAAATGTCTACCATAATTAGAAATTCTATCAATTATTTTGAAAATTTCAGTTAGATCACCTCTCATTTTTCTTTCTGACAGTGATTTATCCTAATTTCTCTATTTCAAGATTTTAATCGAAAAAAATTCGACCAACCTGAAACATTCAAAGGTTATTTTAATGGAATAATTCCTATATAACTTAATAAATATATCGAAATTTGATTCGATGTTGTTATTGGCGAAACTTTCAACATTTTCATGACTGATACAGTAATTAAGGCTCTCACGAAATAAGTCATTGTTATGTGTTTTTCCCAGGTGGTTACGAGATGGATGTCAAGTCACAAGAGGGGACCTATTTGTAGATTACTCCAGAATGCAACACGTATTGAATGTAAGTTTTAGAGTAGATATTTCCTAAGTATAACCTATTCTAGTAGAGAGCCACAACAGTCGGGTAGTCAAAAATGAAATACCAATAATTTACGAAATTAACTCACCAATTCTGATTCTATGTAATTTCGAGAGTATTAAACAAATGAAATAGTATATGATTAATAGATTTTTTTTTACGCAAGCGTTCTGAACAAAACCACCGGTTTTCTCTATTAAAATCATCAACCAAAGCCAATTACCACCCCATCGTCATTTATGCAGAAAATAAAAAGCAAAATCGGGAGTTGACAGAGAATGGCATCCATAAATGCAGTTTAAATAAGCATTTTTTTTTGTTTAGTCAAATTGTATTCGGAAAAAACTGACTCGATTAAATCGGTGAAAGTTTTTGATATTTATTAAGTTGAATCAGAACTGTGATTGTGATGTTGCAATCTAGGGATACTCAGTAAAGGTTGAAGTGACCAAAAGGTAATAGCCTGTTGGACTTGCAAACCACTGATTTGCAATGAGGCGCTTTCTGAAAAGCTGTCAGTGAATGTACGGCATACAAAAATAGTTTGCCTACCTCTTTTTTTCTTCCAACAATTAAGATGCGAATTATTTTGTGTATTGATATTTTATTTATGAGCTTTACTCTCTGATTATTCTTACTTGTTATCTCAGCTCTTATGGTCTATAACTACTAACCCCCTTGACCGCTTAGGCAAAACTGCGCCAAATTGAAAATACAGGAGTTTTCAGTAAAATTTAAACTGCATCCCACTGTATCCACTCAGAACAAATTGCAATTTTACTACTGATTCGATAGAAGAAATTCTGCAATTTTTGACTTAGAAAAAATCCAATATCAATTTGACAGAATTTTTGATACAATATAAATGATTCATATAAAGCAACAATTATTTGGGAGACGTAAGGAAGAACAAGAGAAGTAAAAGCTTTTGAAATTTCATTCTAATTCTCGGGTTCTAATTCTTGCTAAACACACACAACAGAGATTTCGAGTCAAGAAAAAATCCTCTTAGTTTGTGTCTTTATTTGTAAAATTTCTGATTATAAACAAATAATTGCGATGGCCTGGATCGCAACATTTACTAAACTTAACATTCTCAGGCACAAGACTAAATCGATGAAAGTGTGAGTATGATATTCTTTTTTCACCAATCCCCGAAGAATTTCGGTTTAAAATCTTGCTATAATTAAATAAAATCATATAATTAGCAGATTTCAAATTGTTATTTCATCTTGCATTATTTAAAATAAACTTAGTTTAGTCTGGCATAAGGCCACAATTGTAAGATTCCATTGAGAACTGAACACTTTACTGCGGCGAAGTTACCCGAGAAACTAGCTTAATCATCTATCTTTCAATATAAATACAGTTTATACAGCAAACTGGAGTTTAAACTACCCACGACAGTAGACTCCATCATTTAAATAAAACATTTCCTCTTGCCTGTCAAATCCAAATGATTTTGCTTTTTTTTTCAAAGCCTGAAATCGCCGTTCACTTTTTTCCAATCTTTTTTTTTTCCATATATTTCAATTTTCTTCACTTAATACTTAGACCATGATCAAATTATTTAAGTAGCCAAAACACACCCTAATAAAAATTTGGGAACGATCTACTTTATTCTCATACGAAATTGACACCCAAACAATTGGTCATGAATCCAGCTATGAAAAGCGATGAATCTAATGGTCACTTATTTTTCGGATCATAAAAAGCTGGGCTATATGACTGATTAATGGCACAGATCTATCATTATTTTCTTAGTTGTCAAACTTGTCAAGTCGAAATCAAAAACACACATAAACTATAAGTTCGCAGTTGTCGTTAATGAGTAGGATTCCTACTATCGATCTTTTCAAAATATCCAATTTCATTTTGCAAATTGTTTCTTTGCTTCTTTAATAATGTGTTCGAGCCTGGAATAAATTCTTAGCCAATAGGCTAATACATTTATACCCGATAACTACTAAGTTCAGTCTTGTCACCGAAAATTGCCATCTCCAAGAACTTGGCTTTATTAACTGCCTCACATTCGATTCAGTTCATTGATCAACAATAATTTCTTCAAATTAAATGACTATCATAGGAATATTTCAGTACATTCTCATCTGATGTGCCACACAATGTATTTTTAAGTCTCATTCTACAACTGCACATTATTGATAACAATTATTTTATTTTCGTATATTTGTTAACTCTGAAAATGCTTCTAGAGTAATTAAATAAGTTAGTCATATAGAATGGAAAAGGGTCTAATTGATTTGTCTTTCATCGGTGTGAAAGTCATATTACAAAGTAACATATTGTCCCTTAACTTGTAAAATTCTTACAAAACTAATCGGCAGCCCTTACAGTTTCACTGGCCAATCGACATCCCTTAAGTTGTGATGGCTCAAAAAAAAAAAAAAAAAAGAAGGTAATTGCCGGTTTTGGTCGAAACTGCAGAAACTACTGGTCAGTTCCGCAAAGGAAAAAGAAAGAAAACAAGTCTATAATAAGGTTGTATGATAGTCTTTATTAGCAACTATTGTCATATCTCTTTCAGGTTAAGATTGGAGCAGTCAATCTGACACTTACCTTTCAACATGCAAACCTATGACCAAATGAATGCACGAACAGTAGGGGGGGGAGACGACGTTAACTGGCCCGCTCTCTCGCTTTGTATCTAACTGCTAACTGTATCCTTGAACTGACTGAACTTGAACTGCTTTAACTGCTATAACTCTGCCGGACACATGGACTTCCAGCTTCTGGCCAAATACGAGGGATTCATCCAGGTTGACCATCCAAGTGCCAAAAACAAAAGAACAAAGAAGACTTCCAGCTTCCACTTGCGCCAATGGGTTCAATTTATGATAGAAATAAAAAAACAAAACTTTTCATCCTATTTTGATATCTTTTTTCTTCCATTTCATTACCTATCTTGTAAAACGTCTTTCCTCTCGAGTTGTTTCCTACCACTCAATACCACCACACACACACATCTGCACAGATACCATCGCACCGATATGCCTCATTGTTCCTAAATATGTGCATCCCGAATATGTCACAAAATTAGATAGACATGGAATTTCATCGGAATCATGATTTGTTTTAGAATAATAGCTGTTTTATATAAGGTCTGTAATTAGGAATAAAAACTTTTAGTCTCTCACAAACGAAAACCAAGCCAGCGTCGAATTTCAATGTTTGGTGACTGATGTGCATTGCCCCCTTCTCCACAAAAATGAAACAAAACAAAACAAAACGCTAACGTTCATGATTTTATAGTATGGAAGTCCGAAAAAGATTAATTTTCATTCTATTTATTTATTTTTATTTTTTGCTGACAAGAAATTTACTTCATGATGCTCAATTTTTCTTCCAAACGGTTCGTCTCGAATATTTTTTGAGTTGGAGTTTAGATCAGTCAAGCTGTGAGATTTAAAGTTTTGCCCGAAAAAGAGGTTGGTGATTTCTAAAGTTTGAAATAATAAAAGATAAGCAATATTCTGCTTTGTCTTCTGTTTTTTTGTTTTTGTTTTTTGTTGTTTTTTTTTTTCATTGATGTCCACCGAACCCAAATTTTCACAGGAATTATGTTAATTTCATTTTATTTGTTCCTAAACACCAGGATTAAGTTACAAATTTTGTCTTTCTTTGTGAGAACAAACAGAAAAGACCCGTTTGTGCTATTTTGGGTCATTTTTCGACAAGAAAAATAAAAAGCAGCTTAAACATTTTTTTGTTTTTTTTTAGCTTTTATACTTATCTATAGACGTTAGCTTTTTGTTGGGATCAAAGAAAAAGGATTCCCACTTTTTTACATTTTGCTTTCTATAATTTTTGTGTTTTTGTATAGGGCAGGCAACAAAAAACAATCTCGAAGTTTCATTGTATAATCTGTAACGATTTTTAACCAACAATAATTTCAAATTAGCCCCAAACATTATTAAACAGAGGTGCCTTGCAATGATGTGGTCTGTTTTCAGCTAATGTTATAAAACTTTATCACTGTCTTGAGTTCTTACTTGTTTCATGCCTTTCTTTGAAAAGCTGATTAAAATCAGGAATGTAGCGGATCATTCTACCCGCTACCAACAAGCTTATTAATCTCATTGTTACAATAATAAAAGACTATTTAGTTGCTTTTCATTTAGCAAAAATATAGTCTATTCCTCCTTTTTTTAAAAAAATTAAACTCAACCAGGTGTGAGTCTTGTAGACTGAGAGTGGGTAGTGTCTAGGAATGATCTTGTAAGCCTATCTCAACATTCTACCAAGTAACTTTTCATTCACATGAATCAACGAAGATCTATTTCAAATTCCATTGACTCAATATAGTTGATGTACCGATATAAAACAATCAAATAGATTATTAGTTTTTTGTATATGATTTGTTAAATGGTTTAAAATCCATTCACTCTATGATGGACGACAAAGATATCTAATCAAAAATGAAAAGAAAAATCTTTACTGTGAATATTGAAGAATTAGTAGATGATTAGTTACATAAACATCCATGTTTTTAATGCCAGTATAATTTCGTTTATATCATTCGCTCAGCTGAACAAATTTCAAGGTACAGAAAAAAAAAGAGTCTGCTTTTCTTTTTTCGTTTTTTTTAAAATTAACCTCAAAAAGGTATGAGACTTGCAGATTGAGTATGTAGAGTCAAGGATTGACCTTGTGGGCCTGACTCAACGTTCTACTAAGTGGCTTTTCATTCAAATGGGAGAATGCAGCTAATTTTTCACCACCTTCTGGATAATCGTTTCTCGTCTGTGTCAGGTTTAGATTGACCAATACTCTGATTGCACCATACAATGGAACCCACCTTTTTTTCTTCGACAAGTTTTAACAACATTCTTTGTAGTAAAAAAAACTAATTTTGTACGCAAAATATCCAATTAAAGATTGTAATAAGCATTTATTATAAACAAAATTTTAATGACATTTTCTTTCATTTTTAGTCGCTGATCACAAGATAATGCATTTTCAGATTATTATTTACCCCTTTCTATCTTAATGCGAAACTTCTTCGATTCTTAGAAAAACTGCAAAAGATACCAAGAACTGTGATGAGAATTTTTTTTTTTGAATAAATAGAAGGATGGGCTCATGAAGTTGACTGAAAGATAGTGAAAGCGAATGAAACAAAACAGTAAATATGTTGTCAATAAAGTTAATGCCGAAAAAAGAAAGGGGGACAATATTCTTTTTATACTTAGGAAATCAAACAAATAATTTACTTATTGATTCTCACTCGTTAATTTTGGTTTAGCTCGCGGAAAGTATTATTTTTTTATTAGAATGGTATTACAAGGGAATGGAAAATAATTTTCCTTGATTGGTGAGTGGATTGTTGTTTTGTGACCAATCACGTTCCTAAAATGGTAAAATATCTTTTCTTAATGGAATTAGAAATAGGATTTCAGTGATCGTCAGAGCATAACTTTATGAAAGAGAGCAATTAGAAAAATAAACTATGTCCCTCTGAAAAATTAGTTCAGGAGCATTAACATTTAACCCATAACTAAATACTAACAAACTGATTTTTTTCAAAATAATTTCATTATGTTGTGCGGAAGAACATATCAAAAGTCTCCAAGTTAGCGCTTTTCCAATATGGCGTCCCAAATGGCTGCCAAATTCATAAAATGATCATTATTTCTAAACTAATAATTGTATCTAAGATTTCTCAACGGTTTTAATAGTATTAGATATGATTTATAATGTACCAAAAGTTGATCACAATCCGACTACAGAAAAGGTATTTTCAATATGGCCAACTGTTAAATCCCTAAAATGCCCATAATTTGTTTATTAAACACGCTAAAAATGTTTAAGAATAGTAATTTGTAATATTACGTGTGTTCCATAATATATCAAAGGTTTATCATAGATCACCGGAAAGTTTTTATTTTCTTTAAAGTTCTTTATTTTCAAGATGGTATCAACTACATATTTTAACAACTTTATGAAGTAGTGATAATGCTTTCAACAAAGTTAACAGACTGTTTTTCTAGAATAGCTATCTTTTCTACAATAGCCACCTTCTGTAGTGATGAATAACATATCAAAAATTCCCATATTTCCACCTTGCGCTTTTTAATATGTCATCCAAGATGGCTGCTAAATTCATTAAAATCTCCATTGTTCTTAAACAAATTGTCATGCATGTGGCTTCTCAACAATTTTTAACTTATTAGATGTGATTGATAATATATCAAAAATTGATCTCAATCCGACAACGGGGAAGGTAATATTTTCAAGATGGTGTCTAATCTTTAAAATGCTCATTCTGAACGTCTCCAAGATTCTGACCAAAAGAAAAATGTTTTCCAAAATGGTGTCCTCAACATATTTTCAATTTCTTTATGAAGTTATTTAAATGCGTTCAAAAATATTAATATGCTCATTTTCTTTTTCAAAATAGCTTCCTTAATGTGTGTGAAACAACATATCAAAGTCCTCACGTTTCCACCTTGTGCTTTTTTCAATATGGCGTCTAAGATGACCACCAGATCTTTAAAACTGCTCTTTCTGCATATATCATTTGTCATAAAGTTTATCTTAGATGTGTTGTTTCTTTTGTAATTTGAAGTGAAAAGGGTTTTAAAAACTTTCAAAACCCAATCTGATAAAATCCTAACAGGATTTTAACACTCTTTGTAAATACTTTATTACTATTCTGCTTTTTTCCATCATGAAATTTTAAAAAATCATTCTATGAAATAGATTTTTAAACGATGATGAACTTCTTCGTTAAATAAAATAGATTACAAAGCATATAGGATATGAAAAAGATGAAAGGTATATATAAAATGAAAACTGATTCGTGAACATTTCAAGAATTTCAAGGCAACTATCTAATTGACTGTCTTTGAAATATAACTTCTCCTGCCGGTAAATAGTGGTAGCCCATTATTACATTTATCAAGCACAAATGATATAATAAATTACAATTTTATAACGTTGATTTGGATTATTATTAAAGAAATAATGAATATCTGAAATATTTCACCTATGGCCATCTTGGAAAACCATCTTGCAAACGATATCTTTCTGGAAGTCAGAGCGTTAAAAAATGTTAACAAGCATAACTGATACCACCACAGGAAGTGTTGAAAAACATCGGCTGCGATATTATTTATAAAGGAGCATTAAGTATTTTTAAGGAGTTGATTATCAACCATCTTGGACATCATCTTGAAAATACTACTTTTACGGTAGCCGATTTATTTTAGACCTTATTTCTCCGATTTTGATAAACGGTCCAAATCCTGACGTCTAAGAGTGTAGATTACGAAATCCTTTATCTTGAACGCCATCTTGAAAATTACTACCGTTATGATTGTCGGATAGTGACCAACTTGTGATATGTTATCAAGCACATCTACTAATAATGAAAACAGTTACAAAAACTTAGGACAATTAATTTAAGAGTAATTACCATTCAAAGCCATTTAGCGACCTTCTTAGAAAATCTCTAGGATTATGGATTTTGATATGTTATTTCTCCATTATTATAAGGTAAGGGTCAAGGGTAAAGTGGAGCAATCCAGGGAATGGTGTTGCGCCCTCCCCTACACCTCGATGTAGTAGCTATTGAAAAGGGAGTCTTCGGGTTACCCTCGACTAAAGTCGCCAACTTATTTCTCACAACGTAAGGGAGCTATTCTGAAAAATTCAGTCTGTTAATATTTTGAAATAATTAAACCTAGCTCCCATTGGTTTAGGAGTAATTAGTATCTAAAGGGATTTGTTGCCTATCTTAAACGCCATTTTGGACCCCCCCCCCCAAAAAAAAGAAACTTGGGGCTCTTGATATGTTATTGTATACAACAAAAGGGAGCTATTTTGAACAATTCAGTCGGTTAACATTTTTTGTTCATAAAAAGTTAAAAATATATAGTTGGCGCCATCTTAAAAATTAAAATTTTCCGATAGTCTGATATATGATGAACCTATTATATATCATTAAGAACATTTAGATCTTACAAATTATTCTTCTCAAACTTTAATTTGGGTGAATTTATTTCTATTTTAAGCTATTCAGTTTAGCATAAGCACAGAGTTTAGTTCTATTTGACCCATAAATAGGACCCTTTCAGGAGCTACCACCCCGGGCCAGAGTGGAACAGGGAGTGATGGCAATGAATGGGTGCTCCACATTCTCTAAAGCTCCAGCATTACTGGAACCTCAGCATCAGATTATTTAGTATCATAACCAGGACACTCGTTCGGGGTCTTACCCCTCTGTAGAGATGCAGTTGGTGTATTCTACAGCCCTAGCTGACTGGGAAACAGAATTACAGAATGAAAATTTATTTAATGGTATCAGTTTACAATGCAGTGGAATAACATCATTTCCATCAAGATATTACAAGGACCAATTTCAATTTATTGATAGCAAGTCAATATGGAGATTTGGCTACTCATAAGGTTTAATAATATTGGTATAAAATGCATGATATATAGTGTCAACACAACTACAGCTTTTTAGTATAATAGTTGATTATTTCGAATCAGGTGAGTTCAATCAAAATTTGGGTGCCAGAATAAATCAGATGATTTAGTCAGTGTAATCTTCATATGTACATGCAGTACTATCTTGTCTTGTTCTCAGTTGTGGGAATTGCAAAATCTCAAATTATCCCCATTTCTACAAGTGCAGTAGAGTTTGGTGACAAACAAAATGGAAACAAATTTTCTCTCTGGCCTTGCTCTTCTGGATGCCATGGTTAAGTAATCGGGATTCCATATTCATTATAAGTTTTTCATTACATTACATTATTCATTCATTACAAGTAATTCGTTCCTGACACCACAGGATAAGGTAATGTCTATATATGAATCAAGATCAGCAAAATTGCTCGTAAGCCTTTAAATTTGGGCATGGAAACTAATTATATATATATATATATATATAAGATATATATTTCTCAGCTGAGAGTTTAAAGTCTATCTGTATTTCTACTTTCAATCTATATATAACAATTAGAATACATTCAATGCCAAATTGATAAAGTTAGAAATTCAGTTGAAGATAGTCATCAGGATTAGCATGACAGACAGTAAATGAAGTGAGCAGAAGGAAGAGCACCTCAAGAACAAAACTAAAAGTTGCCAGCCAAGAAGAAAAACTTCTGAAATGGAAAGAACATTTCAAGAGTGTGCTCGGAAACCCTTCTGAAATCACTGACAAACCTATCCAAAATATCATTAAAATAAAAACAGAAAAGCAGCAGACCTCAACGAAATACCCACTGAAGTTTGTAAAACAAGAAAATTTGACGACATACTTCTTGGATGCGGTCTATAAACAAAATGCAATATAAAAATGGACGAAATGTTGCATTTTCCCTTCCCTAAGAAAGATAACCTAAGAAACAATAAGAATTACAGGAGCATAACTCTTTCTGCTATTGCTGCAAAGGTTTATGATGCCTTGTTTCCGAATCTTATACGACCCGAAATCGAGAAAATTCTTAGGAAAAAATAAGAATGGTTTTCGAAGAAATTGCTCCACAATCTCAAAGATTCTGAAAATCCACTAAATCATCGAAGGAGTACAAGCAAAGAATCTCGAGGAAAAGAAACTGTTCGTAGGTTTCTCCAAGGCATCTGATTCCATACGCAGAGAAAAGACGGAGCAAATACTACTTGCATATGGTCTCCCCAAATAAATTGTTACAGCTATGATGGGGGTTTATTAAAACTCGAAAACAATGGTTCGCTCACCTAATGATGGTACTAGCTTCTTCGACGTTGTCGCTGGAATCTTGCAAGGAGATTCATAAGTAGCATATTTGTCTATAATCTGTCTAGACTACGTACTTCGAACACGCATAGATCTAATAAAAGAAAATGGTTTCACATTAAAAAGGACAAGACGTAGGCGATATCCCGAAGAAAAAATGGCAGACGCAGACAACGCAGATGATCTAGCACTTCTCGCAAATACACCAGCTCAAGCAAAATTCCTACTGCATAGCCTAGAGGAAGAATAGGAGGCATTGGAATCTACGTGAATATAAATAAAACAGAGTATATATGTTAACAAAATAGGAGCTAGACGGAGTGTAGGCACGTATGATGAACAAATTCGGCTTTGTTTTTAAGCTTTACACAGGACTCAGTAGGCTTGGAAATAGTAACCTCTTTCCACTTTGGGGATTGTGTTAGCTTTGTTGTTTTTGACAGTGCCAGTAAACAACATATACAGCTCGTATAGACCTCGTCGTCGATATGTCATTGTAACAACATTTCCAAATTTATTGAACCTTTGCCAATATCCTGCTTTCTAATTTATATTGTTCCACTTTGGTGATCTTCTCAATGGAGTCTGTACTTGTCTTGCCACACTACAATTTGCATTCTACTGAACTTTCATCAGAGAAGATCTAATGGTAAGGGTTTCATCAGCGTTTTCTCTCCTTGACATTCAATTGAACATTCGACTCAGCAAAATGGTCACCATTAAAATGATCACCATTAAAATGGTCACCACCAAAACAGCATCCGAACCAAAATACGTATCAGTATTATTAATGGATTTGTCTGTTTCGCTATTAACCGTTTTCTTTTGATAATCCCTAGATGCACATATTTAGGTACAATAATGCATATACAGGTGGGCATGTGCATATCTATATGATGAGTATTCATACGTATAGGCGTAGCGTATATGCATTTATGTGCATGTACTTGGATGGGTGTATATAGTATGGTAGTATAAAGTGTTTGCTAAATAAATTGTAACTTTAAAGGATAGATGATAGAATAGAATTAAATAATTTTCTAATTTCTACCATAAACTGAACTCAATCATGCTGATTGGTCGGAAAATTTTATAACCTTTTATGTTTTTCTCACGTTTATCCCGTAAGTGGATGCGTGGAAATGATTACGATTTAGGTTCGTTTTTGCCATATGAGTGATGACTGTCAAGGCGAACACTTCCGATTGGGTTCTTCAAAAGGAGTTCTGATTGGTTATAATACGCCTCATTATCAAATAGTTTAATGAAAAACTTCCATTATAAAGATAAACCAGATTCCATTTTTCGCCAAATTATTATCGGTATTTTGTTAATTTAGAGAATCCACATTTAGTGTGGAGATGTATCCTTTTTGATTGAAACACTTATATTCCATTTTGTTGGCATTGACATGGAGGTTACTTCCACCTGCTGCCTGTTCCAGACTTATGCTACCGGGACTCGGCTTGGATGTGTATATTTGCCAGAAGCGCTATGTTATCTGCGTAGTCTGTTTCCATAATAGTTTGTGCTTGATATCGTCTGCGTCTTGCCTTTTTTAGTGTAAAGCCATTTTCTTTCATTAGATCTAGAAGTCTGTGTCTCCATCCGGTTATGTGGATACACCATGTGGACACTGACTAAGCGTTTAGAGAAAAAGCTTGACGAAAACTACACAAGAATGTTACGACCTATATTGAACAAATCCTGAAAGCAACATCCCACAAAACAGTAGCTCTATGGCCACTTACCTCCCATCTCTAAAATCATCAAAATAAGACGAACATGATATGTGGGATACTGCTGGATATGTAAGGACGAACTCATAAGTGACGTTCTCCCATGGACCCTATCATAAGGACGTGTAAATGTTGGACGACCAATCAGAACTTATCTACAACAACTCTGTACGAACGCAAGGGTGTAGTCTTGAAGACCAGCCGGAAGCGATGGAGGATAGAGACGAATGGTGTGAGAGAGAGTCAGGGAGATCTGTGCGAGCAGCGTGACATTATGATCATGATGATTTTGTTAATCATAAACTATAATAATCATTGCAAAGTATTCTTGGTTAGATATTTGTTGGTCAAAACCCAATCTAGCACAGAGACACAGACTTCTTTGATATTGTTGCATGTGTTCTACAAGGAGATACATTAGTCCTATATCTGTTCATTATCAGCTAAGACGACGTACTTCAAACGTGGATAAATTTATTGAAAGAAAATGGCTTTACATTAAAAAAGGCAAGAAGCAGACGATACTAGACACAAACTATTACGCTTTAGAAATTGGATCTCTAGTAAGAATCCAACTCATTCTCTACAGTTTGCGTGACTATAATCTCAATAAATATACTGTCACAGCTGCTTTCTTACATGTTTTTTAATGATATATTTTTTAATTTTACGTGTCTTTAATGATAAATCCAGTAAAAAATAGAAGCAGATACTCTCCCTTTCTCCTCGCAGTACTTTCTATTCACACCCTACTCAACTCTTTCAGATAAAACTGATGCTAAAGTCGTTTGCTTTTTATCCGATATACAGTGCGTCCACAGCACATAAACTATTGCACCATCTTCAAATCCTGAACGAGACTGATTTCATTTCACATAGCACTAATACCCTTGGGGAAGGTATGAATCCAATTATTCTCCCTCCAGCTATGGGTAAATAGTAGGACAGACTAGGTTCTTCAGCCTTGGTTAGGCAACTAGTCTAGGAGAAGGAAAACTCTGAATTCAAACCTGCTAAACTCCGCTTAAAAATTGACCTTGTGTCATATCCTGCCCGAGCGGAGGGGTTGATAAATAGTACCATCTTCTTTTGAATTTGGTAAAACCAAGAGAGTATCCTCTCTCTCTCTCTCTCTCTCTCTCTCTCTCTCTCTCTCTCTCTCTCTCTCTCTCTCTCTCTCTCTCTCTCTCTCTCTGTGTGTGTGTATCTATCTATCTCTGTTTGAAATCGGCAGTGGTCGAAGATTTCCCAATGAGATTCTATTTTTATTGAAAACATATCTGTTTTTAAAACCAAGCTATATAAGGTTATTCTGAAATGATTGTGCATGATCTGACAGATATGCGAATCTCTCTGTTTATTGGTAATTACAATTACATGTTCATTTATGTTCGATGAAAAGAGGCTTGCCTGATGCGGCAAATTGCTTTGTCATATTGCGATTCAATGTATATTATTTATTATTATTCAAAAAGTATTCAGAAAACAAAAGTTCCTTTTCCTGGTCGAGTGACTGAAGCTATGCGACATGACCCATCGATCTGATACGTGATTCGATTTATAAAGCGGGAAAGAAGAGAAAAGCCAACATCAAAAGAAAAATCTTTGTGAAAGATGCGCATACACAAACACATAAAATTGAAAAAACTGAATCTGTCGTTTGAAAATTTCTGGTGCAGACGATAAACGCGTGAGCGTAATCATGCAAAACAAACTGAACTTAGTTCTAGGACAAGACCAGAAGTATGGGGTATCTAGTGAGAATAGAACACACTAATAATAGTCTGCTAACCACGCTATATATATAAATATATATATATGTAGTGGAGAGGATAAAAAAAAGGAATAGATATTATCTAAATGGGATAGATAAACGGAAAGGAACATATTGAGATAGATAGATAGATAGATAGATAGATAGATAGATAGATATAATCAGACAAGCAATAAAATAACAAGTGATAAAAATGTTCTCTTCGTCACTCCTTCCCGTAATTCTTAAATCTAATACCATCACCAGATAGATTGCACCAAAAGTCAATGTTCATCTGCTATCATTATGAGTAAAGTCCTTTTGACATTGATAATATTTTTTAATCTTTTATAGTTGAGTCATTTATTTATTTATTTATGAGTCTGTTTTATTGACAATAAAGTCTTGAATAAAAATGACATTTATGGCATTGAATAAACTAACCGACAAACAAAAAACCAATTTGTAGGTCATCAAAATGATACTTCTAGACTAACCAAGAGAAATTTTAGTAAAACGAAACATTCAAAATATCATTGGCAAAGGATAATAGCAACGTAACCATTTTTAGAATATTAAGAAGAGGTACTTTAGAAAAAGAAAACAGACAAAGAACTTTTGTTTTTTAACGCAGAAGAGAAAATTCAGAAGAAAATCCATTCGCAAGTAAAACGTGACTGTAAGCAAGGTTCTGATCAAGTTCTATGTGAGTCATCATCAAGTCGCGCTGACAGCACGGATTTCCTTCTCTCTCTCTCTCTCTCTCTCTCTCTCTCTCTCTCTCTCTCTCTTTCTCTCTCTCTCTCTCTCTATCCATCCCTATCATCCATCACTCCCGGCAGATTCTCCAAACTAAAGGTCTGTGTTCGCACAGACCTGATGTAAATAAGTTGGTCGGCCAACTCTAACGTATCCGTGTGTAGGGGCCCATTGAAGAATGTCACTTGTGAGTCTGTCCTTGCTTCTCCTTGTTTTACCCTCATAAAGAGTGATGTGGTTTAGATGTACGGTTGGGAGTCGTGGTAATCTTTCGTTGGTTGTTTTTCAATTGATGCCACCGTTAAAAATGAGTAGTTGTAGTCTCCTGACTGAACTATTTGATCCTGGCCGTTGACCTATGTGGTTCTTCCGCCCAACATCCATTGACTCAACTTTGGATTCAGCCACCTTGCTAGAGATCCACCATGCTACATCCCATTGTTTCTATTGTTTACGTGACTCGCAAAATATTCTCCTTCCTCAGAGGACAAACTGAACCAGAATATCGGAGAGGGCTTTAGCTTTCATATTAATATTTTTACACCTCCATAAGAGGATGTACAAAAATTAATATGAAAACTAAAGCTCACTTCTTGTTTTCCTTAAGTCTAAAGTCTAAATATAACGGGCCATTGGCCTATGAGTAGAGTGTTCGCCAGTGGTCGGAGAGACCGGGGTTCAATCCCAAGTCGAGTCATACCAAAGACTTAACAAATGGTACTTGATGTCACCTTGCTTAACACTCAGCATTATAAGGTAAGGATCAAGGGTAAAGTGGAAAGGAGTAGCGCCCTCCCCTACACATCGGTGTAGTAGCTATTGAAAAGGGAGCCTTCGGGTCACTCAACTTCAGTCGCTAACTTTACTTATCCTATCTTAGCTTGATCATATGTGATTATCTCATTCTATTATTACGAATAGACAATATTATTCTGGTGAAAATGATTCGGAGTTTTCTCATGTGAATTAAGCATTTTCATTTTTTTCATACTTTCAAACTTTTTGGTGTCTCTATTCCCTTTCTTCAAAACGGAACTCATGAAAGGGAATTATAATGAATCTACCATATACATACGATTTTTAATTGTCTAAGTTTTAACTTACAATAAATCCACATAACCCTTTCTTCCTGTTCAGATCAGTTGGTCTTACATGCTAATACTACTTCTCTTCACTAACTGTTCAATTGTGACCATTATTCACAAATATACACTTTTCTTGCTGTTCTACTGTGATCATTATTCACACATACTTCTCTTCTCTAGCAATTCTACCGTGATCATTATTTAGACATACTTCGTATGTAAATTCTCTACTGAAGGTTTAACATCCGTGTTTCTACTTTTTATTCATATTTTTGGGGACTGGGATTAATCACATTTCCAAATATTCCTACACTGCTTTTATTTATTTTCTTTTTTTGTTTACTTCATTTAAATTCAAAATCTCTTAAATTTCATCAAATTGTTCAAAATTTCACAGTTACTAATAATTAAATTCCCAGGTTTTTAAAGACTTCAATGGTAAATGCAACGAGTTTTAGAAATATATCCTTACAAATTTTAAAGTATTAACGAACCTAAATTTCGAATGTCTAGTTGTTTTAACCCTGGGTTTCCGATTTTTTACTCAGCTAATATCGTCTGAAACAACAATGATCCCTAGAGACACACACTCACATACACACATATATCAGTGTGCATTGATGTATATATATATATATATATATATATATATGTGTGTGTGTGTGTGTGTGTGTGTGTGTGTGTGTGTGTGTGTGTGTGAGTGTTCTCTCCATAAGTGTTTCAGTAAGTTAAGAAGCCATAAGCCTTGTCAATACTTAAGCGATCACTTCAAATTAGCAGATACTATAAGCAATTCGTGTGGGTTACCAAAGTAAAAGTGAAGAATATTTTCACGTGTAAAAAAGTTGAAGGGGTGATGTTAATGCTTGAGCCAACAAAATAAGTCACCAGAAAAAAGGAATCTATTTTCAGACAAAGAACTGAAGCCAATCTTTAAACAGAATTCGTAGAAATTTCAAGAATACTACCCCAATGTCTGGTTGAACTGGTGGTGAACGAAAAGGGTTGTGCACTTCTTCGGGTGGCACTTCTTTGTAAGGAGACTTAGCTGAAACAAACTTTAAATATTAATTGAATACAAAATGTATTTATTTATGTCACTAGAAGTATAAATGCGTAAATATGAAAATATTTATGAAATTTTTGTTAACTAAAAAGATTTACTTAAATTCTAAGATTCTCTACAATATTTATTCTTCTCTAATTTCTTTACTCTTATTTGAAATCGATAACACATGCCATATGTAAATCTCTCTCTCTCTCTATATATATATATACATATCTATCTATCTATCTATCTACACACACAGAGTTATACATATATATACATATATAAATATGCAACTATATATATATATATATATATATATATATATATATACACCGGTTAACCAAGGACTGAATAAAACGGGACATAGATCATCCAGCCTATGCAATATATGCGTCTACCTCTTCGACCGTTATCACATACCTGACCCTGCAGCTAAATCTACGACCAGCACCAAGCAGCAGGACCCACCTGATCTTCGAAACTCGCTGTCGGCAAAAATTTATAGTCAGTCGAGTTCACGCCTTTCGACAGCACCGACTTTCAAGACTGCTGAGACTACACGACATTATGCAACAGCACCGATCTACTCCAATGCAAGCCTTTCGTGTGCGAGTCACTCAATAAAAGCCTGCTATTTCAACTTACTTTCTTGTCTTTGTCATCCTTTGTCTAATGTTCTGTCAATCACTTAATTTACAAACGTTTGCGCGATCGACGTATTTATCGACCCCGCGAATATATGTATATATATATAAGTAAAAAGTAAAGTTGGAGACTGTAGTCGAGGGCGACCCGAAGGCTCCTTTTTCAATAGTTACTACACTGAGGTGTAGAGGAGGGCGTTACTTCTTTCACTGGATTGCTCCACTTTACACTTGATACGCATCTTACAATGCTGAGTGTTAAGCAAAGATGTATTAAGTACCATTTTAGAGTCTTTGGTATGACTCGACCAGGGACTGAATATATATATATATGTGTGTGTGTGTGTGTGTGTGTGTGTGTATTAGTTTACTAAAAGGTGAGCGATATATATATATATATATATATACTCTGCTGTATTTATCTCGTTGTTCTGGTTATGGTGCAACATAAAACAGCATACCACATGAGAAAATGCTTATTCATGTCTCAAAGAAGTTTTGAGTAGCCGGTTTTATGACTAGACAGGTAGCGATTTTTTCTTCATGGGGTCAGTTAAGTTGCATTTTTTTTTCTAAATTGCTTATTACAAAGAAAAAGAAAAGAAAAACTAATTACTAGAAAAATAAGATTAAGAAATTAATAACTATCTTTTATTATTAGTTTTCAATCTTATTTTTAATAACGTTTGTAAGCGATTGTTTTATTGAAAAGTTTTTCATCATTTTTCTCGGAGGTGTTAGTAATATCATTAACCTTCACCTTTCCACGAGCAAATCGAACTACTCACCTTTTAGTTAACTAAATTTTTCACACAAATGAAATATATTTACTTACAAAAGTGGGCAAAAGAATGCTATTTATTGTTTAGACCTATGCAATTATTTTATTATGTATGTATTCCATGGAATTTTCACACGATTAGCTAAAATATATATGTGTGTGTGTGTGTCGCGGGACGGGTATATGTGAATGCGTCGATCCTGCGAGTAGATGATTTGGGTGTTGTTTGATTGACAAAGGACTTGACGAAAGACAGAGGCAAGTGGATAAGTTTAAATTCAGATTTTATAAAGATGTATTGGTGTAGAAATCGCGGTTGTTGTATCACGTCGGTGTAGTTTCTGTTGGGCGTCGTAAGTCTATGTTACAGAAAGTTTTAGACCCAGTTGTCTATTAGTTTGTGTCGACAGCGCGTCTAGAAGATGAGGATGGTCTCTGTACTTGGTGCAGATATTAGGTGTTGCTGAATGGTCAGGTTGTAGATGTTGCTGGAAATAGTCAATGATGTGGACGCATTGGTTGCAAAGGTTGGATGATCGATATCCCGGTTGGGCAGTACTTTGGTTTAACCGGGGGAGTGTCGAAGTCACCTTGAAGTGCTGGTACTAGTCCGAGCAGTGAGTCGCTCATGGACTAGGTGAGATTTGACAAATTTAAAAAAAGATTTCACAATATTTTTTTTCATAGATATATCATTTTCCCTGCTCCCCCCCTTTTTAAAGTTTTGCTCTACACTATATATATATATATATATATATATATATATATATATATATATAAGTAAAAAGTTGGCGACAATAGTCAAGGGTGACCCGAAGGCTCTCTTTTCAATAGCTACCACACTGTAGTATATATATATATATATATATATATATATATATATATATATATAATTGCGTTAAAATCATTTAAGTACAGTAGTTTGTTTCAAATTGACTATCATTAAGATATATTTTTGAGTGTATAAAAGATTTTCCTGTGTATATTCTATTATACAGTCGGAAAGAGTAATACTTACGCGTTAATAAGTATTTTGTATAGACACCGAGTCCTGGTCATCTTTTGATGACTGAATTTCTATCTTATCAATAGATTCCATCCTTATTGATGAGTACTAAAAGTTTCCTGACTGAACTATTTGACCCTGGCCGTTAACTTGTAATGTTCTTCTACCCAGCATTAGATGAAGCGTCAAAAACTAAATTTGGCTCTAGTGTCATTCTCTTGATATTGAGTTTTCACCCTAAATTCCTTTTATATTTCAAACCTTATTCCCTCAATTTTTTTTTTAAATTTGAAAAACAAAGTAATCCAAAGCGAAGAACTTATTGTGAAAGAAAGTTGACGCTATGATGTTTCGGTTTTAATAAACCATCATCAAGACTTTCAAAGTGATGATACCGAGTGTTGATACAACCGTTCAATTATTAAATCAGCGTTCATATTTCAAAAAATATCACATGATTGTGTAAGGCAATGATGTAAAACCGTCAAGATATATTACGGATTATTAGAAGAAGAAGAAGAAGAAGAAGAAGAAGAAGAAGAAGAAGAAGAAGAAGAAGAAGAAGAAAGATATAAAAAGGGAGAAGAGAGAAAATAGAAGAAAGGAAAGAGAGAGAGATAAAGGAAAAGAGAAGAGAGAGGGATTGAAAAGAGAAGAAAAAGAAGAAAAAAGAGGAAGAAAAAAGAAAGTTGAACAACAGACATAACATAAGTAAATAAATAGGGTTAAATTATAGAAAAATCAATCGTATTTAAATTTATGTCTATAAATGAAAAAGTAGAAAAACAGTGGCAGGGAGTAGAAAGGTGGGTGATGGTTTGAATAATGGATGTAGCTATAATAAACAGAAAAATATATCTACCAAATAAAAGGGGAGACGAGTTGAAAAAGGAGACGTTAGATTATACGTAAAACACAGTGAACTTGAAACAAGTGAGTATGGTTTCAATTTACAGTTTTTGCACAAAATACAATAAAGGTCGGCGTCAAAAATGACATCGCGTCATGGACTTGAGTAACGTAAATCACGGATAGCTTTAGAAGATAAAGTGACAGTTTTAATACCAAGTTTATTTAAGTTATTTCCTATAATGTTAGTGAATTGTTAAGTAAAATAATGTGTTTATAGGGGAGTTTAATCTTATCAGAGGGTGTGTTGATGGCTGTTCTATTTCTTTTGTGAATTTTAAGGGCTCTAGGTTTAGCAAAATGTATGAAAGGTTTAGGATAAAGAAGGTTTAGACAGAAACCTTCTATGTAATTAAATTCTTCTTTTTTTTTTTTTTTTTAGATATTTCGGAGAGCAATTATGAAGGGTCTTAAGGTAAACTTTATGATAACTTCTTTTTTAATGTTAGTGTCGTGAAGTGAATAGAAATGTATGTGGTTGTTTTTACTGGTGGATTTTCGGTAAACTCTAAATTCTAATTGGTCATTATTCCTTATAAGTAAGACACACAAAAAAAGGTAAAGAAATCTTAGATTCAAGTTCATACGTAAATTTTATGGAAGGTTCTACATTATTTAATGTCAGTAATCCTATTTAACTTAAGATCTTGTGGATAAATAAGTAAAATGTTGCCTATGTATATGAAGTAAATTTCATTGCTGGGGATTATATATTTAAAAGGACCAGAATCAAGAAATTCAAGATGAATGCACCCAAGAACATCACTAAGAGAACTTATATTGTTGTGTTGGAAATAACAATGTGACGAATATAAAGTACAGATTTTAATTAATTTAGAGATGGATAAGAGGAATGTAGTGTATGTTTTTTGAAGGTGATTTTCTAAACGCTTATCTAATGATTGAACGGTCGTGTGTTCTTTCTTTGTATATATAATTTCCCCTCTTGTTTTTGTATTTTATCAAACATCTATCGTTGAACCATCAACACTTAGTATCATCACTTTTAAAGTCCTGATGATGGTTTATTAAAACCGAAACTTTATAGCGTCGACTTTCTTTCACAATAAATTCATCACTTTGGATTACTTTATTTTTCAAATTTTCTCCATATATATATAAATATGTGTGTGTGTGTGTGTGTGTGTGTGTGTGTGTGTGCGTGTGGTATTTAATCTTGAAAGTAAATGAAAAATATAAGATCCCGCAGAAGATGAATTCATTGCAAGGAATATTTGTTAGCTTACTCCAAATCTGATAGTATATATAACTGAGAGGCAACATATTCAGGATCAATCTTCAGATGGGAGAAAAATCAGAGTCGTTAAGATAAACCACATTTGGCATCAAAGGGCAAACTGAACAGAACTCTTCTGTATTCTCGCTGATCTTCTTACAAAATGAATCCGAATAATCTCCGTCTCTAATCTCCGATATAGCGTCTTTCTAGACTGGGAAAGTTCACTGGGCCGAGGAATCTAACGCAAGGCTCTACTACACTACGAATAATTGCTTCTTTTCTCTGGGTAGACGACAGTGATCGACACCAAATTGAAATGAATCAATGAAAAGTGCAGAAAAGGTCGATTAAACGCTTTGGTATCAAACAGGTTCTATTTTAACGCTGCGAAGAGGAAAACTCCCCCGGGACCATGTCAGTATTAATGCTCTAACCTTGTTTGTGCCTCCGGCCAGTTCTTCTCCTGATCGGGTCCAAACCACACTCCCAGAATGTCAAACCAAAGAGCCCCGGAAGAAAAACTTCCTTTTAGCAACCTAACAAGGAACAAGATGATTGAACCGCTGTTAACCTTGGGTCCCTGTCTGCTGTTTGTACTGTTCAAAGGCTAGCACTAGCACTAAGGTAGAAAGTAGGAGCGAGAGAAATTTACTCTGTCGTACTGACTGCAATATCGCAAACAGTTCCGATCACTATTTACTTGTACCACAGCACTAGTTTGAGGGGTAGAATTGAGTCTAATCCGCTTACAGAATTTTATTCTTCTATAGAACGCCTACAAATGGACAAAATTGATCAGCACGGTCGTCTTCAAATGGAAATTGTCCTCGAAAGTCTTTGGATATAATTGACAGTGGAGAGAACCTAATTCTATAATTAAGATTAACTCACCAGCCACCACCTACCCCTCTACCAACTCCACTAAATCGAGTTAAATAAATTCTATCAGATGTCCAATAATGACACATTGAACTTCCTATTTACATTCCCATCTCTCTGTCAAAGAAGTGGACTGTACAACAACTATCTTCATTCTATAAACCAATGTCAACCAACGTTGATAACTGTAAAAAAAATGTCAACTATGTTCTGCAAAATTGAAAACCAATAATAATTTGGATTTGATTTTTAAAGACTAGTACTTTAAGTAGTCAGATTGGTAGCAGTGGACACAAAAAGCTTTTTATTGTAAGGGTGGAGACAAAAAGAAAAAAACAAAAGCGTTAAGAATTTTCAATTCATCATGGTATTTTTTTCTATTCGTCTTGCATCAATTCGAGAAAACTTCATTTTCTGAACAACTTTTAAACAAATAAAGAAATCTCAAGAGAAGAAAAGGGAATCGTCAATAACTTAATTGATCCACTGAAATAAACATCGGTTAAACTAAGTTTAGTTTGGTCGAGTGCCAACTGACAAGGAAATTGTATGACGCAACTTTTACCAGCAGCTGTCGACTTTCAAGACCATTATAAAAAATTCCCTTTCATAATCTCACTGCAAATTAGTGAAGTTTTAAAAATTCCTTCGTGTAAAATATTACGGAATAAACGTTTATTTGTGGGAATCTTCATTGGTAATGAAAGTAATATGCCTAAAAGAACAATTATGAGTCAAACATTGTACAAAAATCTCGAATACAGTTCAGTTTGATGAAGGAGGAAATTACTTGATAAGTAATTGATACTCACTAAAAAGTGAACAAACAGACAAATGCTTCTCTTGCCATTGACATTCCACAGAATGTGACTCTACATAATGGGATTTTATTTGTTGAATCAAAGTTTTAGACTAAATCCTTTTCTTTTCGAAAAATCGTATTAGGTTCATCAGGAGAGAATGTGCACCGTTTCTAGGCCTTCCTCTCAATGGTTTTATTTGCCCCTCCTCACTGATGTAATAGCAAGTTGGACTAGCAAGACTGCGAGTTCGATTCTCTCTGATTTTCCCATACTTCTAGCTCTATATTAAAACTAAACTTAGCTAAGAAAGTGACGACAGTTCCATATCGGAATAATTGAAATACTTGAAACTGAGTCATTTAGTTTTGATATTTAACATCATTTCGCTCCAAGTTAGAATTTTAGGTGATTTACTTATTAACTTCATTAGTTTAACTGTTGTTCATTCGTTTATTCTCTACTCACTTCCTTTTCAACATGTACTTCCTTTTGGAAGACTGTAAGAAATCTCCATCCTGCCGTAAAATTTTCTCTGCATACGAGCCATGGGATTTATGAATAATTCGAAAACAAAAAGATGAACTGCTGCTTCTTCATATTCGCTCTGACCATTTTGTTTATAAAAATGTTTCTAAATGTCACCAGCAACAACCAATACACCGGAAAAACCATTTTAAGAAAACTACATTTACGAAGGGTCTTCTGTAAAACTAATAATCAAATCTAGAGAGTTCGATATTCATTGGATACTCCCCATATGTGGCCATAGTAAATAACAATTATCTACTCCATGATATTTGTAACGACAATTCGAATGATCCGCCCAAAATTGTTGAACTTATTTATCACTTCATTTTAGTTAACAAAGTTTTCATAATTCTTGCTACAAATTTCAACCACAATTTAATATCAAAAGGTTTCTTTAAAAGTCAATTTATATTTGATATCAAATAAATTTAACATTTCTAATTTATAAATCTCGTGATCCACTCATGAAAATATTTCCAATTAAGTGTTTTACACACACTGATATATATATATATATATATATATATATATATATATATATATATATATATATATATACTTTCTTTAAGAAAAACAACGAAACCGGTCACATAGGATTATAAATTTATTTCAATCCTGTTACGCATTTTTGAAATTTCCAAAAACACGAAAAAAGTAACAGGACTTCTTAAGATCATTTTGGATAAAAAAAAAAAATTGAATAGACACATGGTAGTGGGAGGGGATAGTATGAGTGAGTCGAAGAGGTGGGAGGGAGTCGAAGAGGGGTGAGGAGTTACCTCTTCATTAAGCCCACTTCCGTTTTAAATTTAACTTTCGGTTAGCAGTGTAGTAATATTGTTTTTTTAAAAAGGTTTTTTTAAATTTATATTTAGACCTAAATTACCGGTTTTTTATTGACTAAGATTTAAAACTTTAAATAAAAAATTCAAGTAAAGGTACAGTATTAGATATATTAATTTTAAAGCAAATATTTACTTTCTTTACTATATTTTAACATTTCAAAATTATTTAGAAAGCATTAATTCGTTCCACTTTTTATGCGTAGTACGTATGTATTATATTCTTTTTTACAATTTTCTATCTAACAATTTATTTTATTTATTCTCAAAATTAGCTCTATGTTGTTATAGAAAAATTTTGTTAATTATTTATAGTTTAAATTTAGCCCTATGTCTACACCTAGCTATTAGTTCATTTCTCTTATTTAATAATTTTTTTGGCTCAGGAAAGAGCAAAATGTGGATTTTTTCTTCAAGACACAGGTTGCACCTACTATCGAAAGATTTTGGGGTACTAGATCTTCTCAATATGGACCATTGTATTTCCGGGGTTAACCCTTTAACTTTTAATCCCCAATAATGTTTGGATAGAGCAGTTTGATTTTTTTGATGCTCATGGGAGAAGGAGAATTTATGATTTCCATACCTAATTTTAAAATTAGTAGATGAAATTCCAATATAATATTTCTTATCGTTTATGTTCTCTTTTGGATAAATAATAGCTTGATATACTACGTTATCTGAATTACACACCGTTTCAAACGCGTCAAGTAGCCTATTATTTGGAGGAGTATTTTGGGATATATATATATATATATATATATATATATATATATATAGGAGTATTTTGGGATATATATATATATATATATATATATATATATATATATATATATAATCTTGTGACTGTTTTTATGTTAAATCTGCCTTAAAAGTGAAAAAGATATCTTACGTACTTTTAGTGCTTTGTTTAATTATTAGTTTGATTATGAAATTGGTTTTTAAATTTTGGCTAATTGTTGCACAATGTACGACAGACTTGTGAAAAGGCTAAGATGGAAAGAATGACGAAGACATCATTAAAACAAGATATTTATGAAGTTGCTGAGTTCATGAGAAAGAAAACAAATAAATTTTATAACTGAGACAACAGGGAAGCTAAGTTTGTTCTCATTCTTAAGATTTCCATCGGTAATATCAATGAAATTTCTTTAGAATATTCTATAATTCTCTTGGAAAATTTATTGAAAGCGAATAACAATTAATTCAATTTTGCTTTTGTCTTATAAAATCATTTTCAGCGCGAAAGACTTGCTCAGTGTCTTAATAAATATTCAAATGTTGTGATACAATTATTTATTGTCTCCCTTTGATCTTGAAGGCGTGTTCAGTGGAAACTTCGTGATCACATGAGAATCCCAGAATCCATCCCAGTCTCTTCTGTCTCCGTTTTTTGAACAGTAAAGACGTACTCTTTTTGTGCTACAATTACGAGGATCATTAAATAAGTTTCCAGACTTTTTTCGTATGGGCACTTTTATTGATAGTACACACATGAAACTCTAATCCCCTTCGAAGTAATCTCCTCCGGCTGCAATGCACTTGCTGTACCGTTCCGACAACTTCTGGAAGGCCCCATGGAAGTCCTCTTGAGTGAGCGTGTCAATGACCTTCGTCACAGCCTCTTTCATCTTCTCAATTGTCTCATAACGACAGCCTCTGAGCTTAGGGAATGTTATATTTAGCGTATGGTGGCAAGGAAAAGATAAACACAAGTTAAAAGTTTTAACAATTATATTAACAAGAAGGAAACACAAGGTGATAAAACGAAGAATCAACGGTACAAAATTTGTACTGTACAATGAGGGTGGTAAGGATACCAGATGATCTCGGTGGTAGTAGTAGTCGTGGACGGGGCGGCGTTGTAGCCAGGTCAGCAGTCGTTCACAGCAAGTGGCGCGCTAAATCCGTCAGGGTTCAGATGAGTTCTTAATGGCCGTAGCGTGTTCCTTCCTTCCACCCTCGTGGTCAGTCTGCTGCCTTTGCAGATCTTCGCTTCTTAAATAGCTACCCCTTGGATCAAGTCGGCTCTGGGAATTTTTTTTAGGGGGAAGATTCATGATTGGCTGCTGAAAAAGGGTATTTTGTTAAATTGAATTATTTTCTTGTATCCTCGCCCGGAAGCCCTGCGCGGAGCCTCTTGCGCAAAGACGCATTTATTCATTTTCTTGGCGGCAGCCGTCAGGCTAATATCCGGTCGAATGCTACTCTTCTCCAGCCACGTGTCTGTGTTTTTTAATGAAATCGCAAATCGGGAGAGATCTGAATCCTGCTATATAACAGGAATAACCAAAAGTCACAGGGAGCAAGGTCTGGACTATAGGGAGGCTGAGGAACTGCCTTGATGTCCATCTTGGTCAAATAGTCTGTGACAACGATGGAGTTGTGGACTGGTGTATTGTCCTGGTGGAAATGCCACTGACCCGATTTCAAAAGTGCTGGCCTCTTCCCTAGGAATCTCTTCCTGAACTCCCTTAAAACCTCAACATAGTAACCCTTTGGCCAATCAACTGTGGTGTATTGACTTCCTTACTCCTCCCACACCTATCATCCCTCACAGACTCCCTACCTTCCTTGAATCTCTTATGCCACTCAAAAACTGATGCTCGATTCATGCAAGATGCTCCAAAAGCAATCTGAAGCATTCCATACGTTTTTGTGGTATTTTCTCCAAGTTTAAAACGGAATTTCATTGCATATCGTTCTTCTAAAGTGTCCTCACATCCAGATTGCATTTTTTAAAATTCACCAGCTGTGACAATCAGGCTTTAGTAGGGTGCATTCTAATTGATGCTGTAGCTGTTGATTTGAACCTGAAATCATAAAAATTGGTCAGTAATCTCATAACATAGTGAATTTTCAAGAGTCTACGACAATTTTAAATTCCTGTACAAAAAAAGTCTGGAAACATATTGAAGGCACCACGTATATATCCTCCCTAGCACCTAACAAAGCAGTACAAAAAATTAAATTTTGAGAATCTTTTTAATACTCTTTTATCTTACGAATGAGATAAAGAGAAAGTAGAAAAGAGGAAATTTGGAGAAAAATGAGACAGAAAGAGAGAAAAAGAGGAAGAGAGTGAACTATTGATTGAATATAAAACTGATTAAATTGGTTGTATTTTCCTTCAACTAATCAAGAAGACTGTAATGAAAATATAATTTTTGTACTTAAAGTAACTCGATAAAATCAAAACAGTTGTCAATTGTAGTAGAATGTTTGATACAAACAACAAAACATTTTAAAACTTTATTGGTAAGGGTAGTTACATATTAGAAAAGAGTTGGTTCCTGTAAATTCCAGAACAAAAAATAAAACCAAGCAGTTATTTCCACTGTCCAATAGAGATTTTCCAAAATATTACACAATCAGACTCTTGAATATAGAAGATTTTTCTTTTTTTGACTTTTAAACAGTTATCACTGTTTCGAATAATTTGAACCTTGATCGAAAGACATCAATAAATTGATCATCTTCAACCATCTTTAACTATCGCCTTAAAGCTAAATCAGCGTGATTAACTTTCTAATCAAAGTATATTCACAGATGTCTAAGAATGATTAGAATCAAAATATTTCAAATTCCAAAACATTCTATATTGGATGAAAGCTGCCGATATTTTTCTTCTATTCAATCTATGCGTGATGTCGTCTCTTTTGATTAATAAGTCTCGACAATGATAATAAAGCAAACAATGTCACATGATATTAATAATTCATCTATCACATTGTATCTATATTATTGACCGCTTTTTTAGTCTCCTGAGTCTACCACTGCATCAAATGCGACAACATGCCAACAATTGGATACACTTGCTAAACATTGAAAGGCATGAAATGGTGGGAGATTGATTTCAGATTCTTTCTGAAAGGATTTACTTACTGTGCCTGTTGTATTTTGTGTCAAAAATCACATTAATTGATCATTGTCATCAATCAGCAGATCACAAGCATATGTCCGCAGTACATTAAGCACTCAGAAATATATTATAATCATTTACTAAGCTTAGCTTAGTTTTTAGCCCAAGATCAGAAGTACGAGACACCCAGTGAGAATCGAACTCATTAACTGTTAGCTTGAAAACTATTATAGGCATCTATTTGAAAACATGTAGTTGCAATAAACAACAGGCTATTGTAGTCACTGTACAAAAAAGTCCTTGAATTTATAACTGATCAGTGATTAAAAGTCCACACCAAACTTGAGATTGAATATGCAGTTGAAAAGCAAATTTTCACTGGAAACGTTTGTATAGATTGAAGCAATATGAATCGATTTAATCTTTCGCAAGATGAAAACGACTTTTGAGTGGTAAAAAATGATTTTTAGCCGATGTTTTACTTATTTTATTCTTTATAAACTGTAACTAAGATAACGAGTCTACTCAGATTTATCGGAAGTAGTTCATGTTAAAAGTCGGTATTTCTCGTCAAATTACGAAACATGAATTTTCTGAAATCGCCTTAAGCGGAGGTCGAATTAAATAAAAACAAACGCAATTGTTTCGATTAATGTGATAGACTAATTAATTTTATCGGCATTAAATCGCTGGTGTCGCTAAGGTGAATTCTAAAATAATCCATGAAGAAAGTAGGTGGCTATGAATGTCTAGCGATGATAGTGTATTTACAAGAAATAAAATAAAACTTATTAGAATTTATAAATGGATGGTCATAATCTACAGAGATTTAAAAATATTAATCTGAAAGCAAAATAACTGATTTTTGATCAGCTTTCCATGAATTAACTCTGCAAAAAGCAAACTAAGAAAACGACGGCATGAAAGCAGCAAATTTTAAAGTTTCAATTTTTGATTAATGAAATATGAGACACTTCTACGCAGAAATAGTCATATAAATTGGGTCTTGAAAATGCGAAACTAACACGATGAAAGGAAAAATTATGCTTAGTGAAATAATTATTGCAAGTAAAACAATGTGATATATTGAATTTGCCTAGAGAAAAGAAATGACACTCTGAAGTAAAAGATATTATGGGAGTGAAGAAATGGTCATCTGAAAGAAAAAGTCAACTCAATAAAAAGGATTAGACTGGAAGAAAGGGGAAAATTGAGGGAAAGAAAATGTTATCTTGGAGGAAGGGGTTATGTTGTATTACGTTCACGGCAAAGCAGAGGAGACAAAAAGATAAGGAGTAAAAAAAATGATTGACAAATAAGATTAAAAACAATAATATTGTATATTTATGAATTTACTAAAAAGGGTAATAGAGATAGAACAAAGTCCGTTTGATTGAGGCTTCTGTTTGTGGTGTAGTTTTATGGGGTTTCAAAGGTAATTTATGATATTGTTTGCAATCTGACTCCATTCTAGGTTATTCTATTATTACTCCACGTTATCTTGCTGGTTTAGCTTCTTGGATATTAAGGCTGTAAAGGAATTATATGAAAGAAGATAGTAAAAGATAGGAGATGAAGATATCTTCTATATTTTGCTTTTATTTCTGGGTTCAACAACCATTCTGATGAAATTCCTCCTGAATACAAATGAAATGGTTGCGTCTCGCAGTCAAGGTGCTAAAATGTGTTAGTCATTCTTGGATATATATGTCCAAAGTTTGATATTTAAAGCGTTAACAACGTGTTAGACACTTTTAGGAGATATGTCTAAATCCGGTGTTTTCTGTTGTAGTCATTAAGTCCTTTGTATTGTGTCTTAATTGTGATTCTGGCGAGTTCATTATCCGGTGTTTTAGTCGTGGGTCGTAAGTAAAATAGACGGCTGCTATAAGTGGAAAGGTCAGCCAACGCGTCGTCAAGAGACGAACGCATGACGCCTTCCACCACTAGAAAGAAAGATTTAGGTGTTGTCACTCCGCTAATCACTGCTGAAAGAGAACCAGATTCTTTCTTTTGTCGGGAGGGTTACTTTTCTTTTGTGCATGCCTCGCCCCCATCTTCTTGTGAGGGGCTTCTGAGAGTTTCTGCATATTTTTAATAATTATTTTTAATTCAATTTAATTTTTTTTATTGTTCTATTCCCCACAGTTATACTTGTTGTCTGGACGGACAGTAATCGAAGAAAGGATAAGTTTGGAGCTCAGGGTTTCGGCTTAGGATGTGTGATGTGAACAGAAAGTAGTTATTGATAGACGAAAAATAGTTGAATATATGACTGGTTTCCAAACTTGCTTCATGGATTGTGAGGACTAGCATTCTTTATTTGAGTCTGCTGCAGATTGAAGCTGGTACGCGATAACAGTCGAGAGGTCAAAGTACGGCACTAGTGTGGTGGATCAAGACATTAGGTCTCTTGCGTTGTGTGTGGGAATAGATGATACGATTTTGAGAATCTCTTCGCTGCATCTATTTGCGGTCGATAAAATGTCTATGGAGTCGCTGAGTTTGCATGCTTGTGCTGTCAGTACTTATATGGAGCTCTATCTGACAACAAGTCGTGAAGTTGATAATATACCTCAAGGATCCTGTTTGTGTTGTGTTCCCATTGGTAAAAGAGGGTTTTGCTATCTACTGCGTGTCTTTAGGGTATGGAGGTTGGTAGGTTAGTTAGACCGATTAACCACCCTAAAAATAAGGCAAAAGGAAATAAAATTAAAATTTCAATAATCTGTAAAATAAGAATCTTTATAAAATAAAATTACCATTTGTCAAAAGATTCTGTTGTTGCGGGGCCTATAAGTATGTCGACCCCGCAAATGAATTTATGTGAATGAGAACAGCCAAAGCAATATGAAGGAACAAAGGTGAGATAATGATTATTACAAATGACAATTTATTTCGTCGTATTTACAAGCGTGAATGTAAATGTCCGTGGCGGTTGTATGTGTTCGCAGTTGGGCGTTCGACGAGGGTCGCTGGCGTAGGTCGAGTCGTTGAGTACAGCTAGATGTTGGATGCTGGTAAGCTGAGGTCGGTCGAGTCGTTGAGTTCAGCTAGACGTTGGATGCTGGTAAGCTGAGGTCGGTCGAGTCGTTGAGTTCAGCTAGATGGTCGGTGCTGGTCGTTGGGTACAGCTAGATGGTCGATCGAGGTTGGTAGATCGATATCCCTGGTTGTGACGGTATGTTGTGGTTAACCAAGGGTGTGTCGATCGGGTTGTTGACTCGTACGACGGGTCGTACGTGAGTCAGGTGTTGCAGTGGTAGAACCGTCCGTAACAGCGAGTCGTTACGTGGACTGCGTTGTACCTTGCAAGAGCGTCGAGGTCGAGGAAAGGCTAGGGCCTTGCTGGGCCCCCTAGCCGTGCGGACGTATCGGACGGGAGTGAAGGCTTTGTCGTCTCAAAGCCGTGAGGACGAGCGGACGAGAGCGAAGGCTTTGTCGGGTCAAAGCCGTGCGGACGAGCGGACTAGTGCGAAGGCTTTGTCGGGTCCCAAGCCGTGCGGATGAGCGAACGAGAACGAAAGCTTTGTCGGGGCAAAGCCGTGCGGACGAGCGGACGAGAGCGAAGGCTTTGTCGGGTTAAAGCCGTGCGAACGAGCGGACGAGAGCGAAGGCTTTGTCGGGTTAAAGCCGTGCGAACGAGCGGACGAGAGCGAAGGCTTTGTCGGGTTAAAGCCGTGCGAACGAGCGGACGAGAGCGAAGGCTTTGTCGGGTCAAAGCCGTGCGGACGAGCGGACTAGTGCGAAGGCTTTGTCGGGTCAAAGCCGAGCTGTCGAGCGGACAGGCCAGAAGGCCGAGGCTAAGATGGGCGTTATCTTAGCGCTGCGCAGATAGCGAAGGAGTAGCTAAAGGCTGGACCGTGCCATTAGCGCTGCGCAGCTTATCGGACTATCGGAACCGACTGAGAGTTAAGACCGGTTGGTCTTAGAATCCGTCTTCGTGTTTGCCGCCTGGCCGTCTACTTCGACTGATCATTACTGACCAGTCAGAGATGCTCTGACCCGCAGACAGAGACCTCTTATGGTCCTAAAAAGGACCTTTGTGCATACCTATGTAGGTGGGGAAAAAAAAGGGGGATCTACCACGAGAAGTGGGATCAACGTCGGAAGTTAAGGTGAATGCGACCGCACAGAATGCAGGATTCCTCCTTAATGAGCTTCGCTAGGAGCGTGCCATATATTTGTCGCTGCCTCCCACCAGACACGACTTGACACAAGGTCAAAAGCCCGAAGGCCGATTAAAGTGGGGATAAAGGGGAGGGGAAGGTCGGGAAGGAGCCGAGACTCGAACCCTGCTTGTCTGTGCTGCTCATCGGCTCACTTAGTGCAATGTGAGCCTGATGAGGCAAGCAGTTTCACGAACCCAAATGTGAGTCCGGGCACGTATGCCAGTTAACGGCTTAAACTAGACGCTTGGTCTAGTGCCGTACAAAGGGGACAAAAGTGCAGCTCGCCCACCCGAAGGTTGCCCAGCCGAAGCTGGGGGCCTATTCGGCCCCGAGTCTGCTCTTGGTTTCGAGCACCCATCCGGCACGAATGCCAGACGGCCCAGCTAAAAAGCCGGGGGCGTGCCATATATTTGTCGCTGCCTCCCACCAGACACGACTTGACACAAGGTCAAAAGCCCGAAGGCCGATTAAAGTGGGGATAAAGGGGAGGGGAAGGTCGGGAAGGAGCCGAGACTCGAACCCTGCTTGTCTGTGCTGCTCATCGGCTCACCTAGTGCAATGTGAGCCTGATGAGGCAAGCAGTTTCACGAACCCAAATGTGAGTCCGGGCACGTATGCCAGTTTACGGCTTAAACTAGACGCTTGGTCTAGTGCCGTACAAAGGGGACAAAAGTGCAGCTCGCCCACCCGAAGGTTGCCCAGCCGAAGTTGGGGGCCTATTCGGCCCCGAGTCTGCTCTTGGTTTCGAGCACCCATCCGGCACGAATGCCAGACGGCCCAGCTAAAAAGCCGGGGGCGTGCCATATATTTGTCGCTGCCTCCCACCAGACACGACTTGACACAAGGTCAAAAGCCCGAAGGCCGATTAAAGTGGGGATAAAGGGGAGGGGAAGGTCGGGAAGGAGCCGAGACTCGAACCCTGCTTGTCTGTGCTGCTCATCGGCTCACCTAGTGCAATGTGAGCCTGATGAGGCAAGCAGTTTCACGAACCCAAATGTGAGTCCGGGCACGTATGCCAGTTTACGGCTTAAACTAGACGCTTGGTCTAGTGCCGTACAAAGGGGACAAAAGTGCAGCTCGCCCACCCGAAGGTTGCCCAGCCGAAGTTGGGGGCCTATTCGGCCCCGAGTCTGCTCTTGGTTTCGAGCACCCATCCGGCACGAATGCCAGACGGCCCAGCTAAAAAGCCGGGGGCGTGCCATATATTTGTCGCTGCCTCCCACCAGACACGACTTGACACAAGGTCAAAAGCCCGAAGGCCGATTAAAGTGGGGATAAAGGGGAGGGGAAGGTCGGGAAGGAGCCGAGACTCGAACCCTGCTTGTCTGTGCTGCTCATCGGCTCACCTAGTGCAATGTGAGCCTGATGAGGCAAGCAGTTTCACGAACCCAAATGTGAGTCCGGGCACGTATGCCAGTTTACGGCTTAAACTAGACGCTTGGTCTAGTGCCGTACAAAGGGGACAAAAGTGCAGCTCGCCCACCCGAAGGTTGCCCAGCCGAAGTTGGGGGCCTATTCGGCCCCGAGTCTGCTCTTGGTTTCGAGCACCCATCCGGCACGAATGCCAGACGGCCCAGCTAAAAAGCCGGGGGCGTGCCATATATTTGTCGCTGCCTCCCACCAGACACGACTTGACACAAGGTCAAAAGCCCGAAGGCCGATTAAAGTGGGGATAAAGGGGAGGGGAAGGTCGGGAAGGAGCCGAGACTCGAACCCTGCTTGTCTGTGCTGCTCATCGGCTCACTTAGTGCAATGTGAGCCTGATGAGGCAAGCAGTTTCACGAACCCAAATGTGAGTCCGGGCACGTATGCCAGTTAACGGCTTAAACTAGACGCTTGGTCTAGTGCCGTACAAAGGGGACAAAAGTGCAGCTCGCCCACCCGAAGGTTGCCCAGCCGAAGCTGGGGGCCTATTCGGCCCCGAGTCTGCTCTTGGTTTCGAGCACCCATCCGGCACGAATGCCAGACGGCCCAGCTAAAAAGCCGGGGGCGTGCCATATATTTGTCGCTGCCTCCCACCAGACACGACTTGACACAAGGTCAAAAGCCCGAAGGCCGATTAAAGTGGGGATAAAGGGGAGGGGAAGGTCGGGAAGGAGCCGAGACTCGAACCCTGCTTGTCTGTGCTGCTCATCGGCTCACCTAGTGCAATGTGAGCCTGATGAGGCAAGCAGTTTCACGAACCCAAATGTGAGTCCGGGCACGTATGCCAGTTTACGGCTTAAACTAGACGCTTGGTCTAGTGCCGTACAAAGGGGACAAAAGTGCAGCTCGCCCACCCGAAGGTTGCCCAGCCGAAGTTGGGGGCCTATTCGGCCCCGAGTCTGCTCTTGGTTTCGAGCACCCATCCGGCACGAATGCCAGACGCCCCAGCTAAAAAGCCGGGGGCGTGCCAACGAGGGTTGAAAAGGGCTTGCTGATATTACGAAGGTGCTGTGACACACAGCTCCAGCCGCGTGGATATAAAATTCTTTGATAAAAAATGAGTGTAGCCGTAAAGTATTTTCCTAACCTGCTATAGGCTGGCGACGACTATTAGTTCAAGTCTTATCAGGTAATTTTTGGCCGAAGTGTTTTGTGAATGTTATTAATTTTAATTCTCCCTTTTCTTTTAGCTATAACTAGATGTCAAGGTCGTTAGCAAGAAAAAGGGGCTTAGTCAGTTCCGGTCGTACTCGGATATAATCGTCCTAACTCGGGCGTGTAATTTGATATGTTTTAGGTTTATCGGCAGGTCGCGGCAAGGGTTTGTCGGCCGGTCGCGGCACTGTCATATATGTATGTGAGAGTTCTTCGTGATAGAGTGAATATTATAGTTCTTAGACAGAACAAAATCAATAATTCAAGTTTAAGAAAAAGACGTTCATAATATTAATTGTAAAAAAAAAAGACGCTTAAATTGTCCTTAAGTAGGCTAGCAAAACAATACTTTTCAGGTGTGGCAGTGAAGAAGTAAGAAGACTTTCATCTCTGAGTGTTGAATCGGATCGGTGTGTTGTGTTTGGCGTCACTCTGTGTGCTGTTTGCTGGTCGAAAAGGTCTCTATGCATGTTAGGGGAATCAAAAGGCTCAGCCGAAAACATCTTTTATTTTGAGTGCGAACGCTTTTGATTGGTTCCTAATTCTTTATCAAATTTGTCTTTTTGTTTGACCGGAACAATGCGTCGGGCAGGGTGTGCACAACCTTATTTCTGTCATTTCAGCTTGTTATATGACTGATAGAGACCTCTTCTGATTGATCGTACAAACAAAATAATGGCAATTCCATTTAACAGGACTGGAGAGCACTTACCGGATGTTGCAGGGGCCATCTCTACGTATAGGCTCTACGCACGGTGAAATGTCGATAGAATTCAAATCAACATTCAACATCAACACAAACTCGTCTGAAACTTCTTACTGCGGCCCTTCGATGGAAGCCGTATGACCTGAGAATCACCATCCCACCTACATTCCACCTTTTCAACGCCGACGTTTCTCCTTTCCTATCGACATAAACTTTGGTTGACCGCGTAAGTCTGTGACTCACCCCTATCAACACAAATATTGGAACATTTTACTTCTCCATTTTCACTGCCATTCAACACACATCAAAACTTACCGTTTAAAATTACACGCTAAAGCCCCAATAAAAACATTACCCAGTTAAATAATAAACTTTTCTTTAGTGTCACTTCCTTCATATCAAATTTTATTCTCTTTAATTTCTATATATTGCAAATTTTGTTCTCTCTAATTTTATTCCCTTTAAATTTTTTCAACATTGTGCTAAACTAATCTTAGAAAATTATAACTTGAATGCATCTGTTTCAGATTATTCATAAAAAAATTATTAAAATGAAAACAGAGATGGGGGAGAGAAAGAGAGGAAAGAGAGGGAGAAAGAGAGAGAGGGGGGAGAAGGGGAGAAGGAGACAAAAAAGGTAGTTTCATTCAACAAGTGTAAAAAGAAAAAACTGTACGTTTGAAGCAATCTAGACTATTTATTATGTCTCGAGACACTATATCAATTAATATGAAGTAGGAGTGTATTTGGTCCTGACACTTTTCAAATGTCAATGACATACACTGATTAATGCAAGAAAAAGAAACGTTCGTCATTAGAATCGACATCAGCACACACCATGACTGCTTCTTTCAAAAGGCATTTTTTCACGTCTAAGTTGAATCACTCTTCTACTCGATTTACAAGTTCCAGGCTCAAAGTGTGATTGTTTTCCTCTTCCATTAACAAAGACGATTTTTTTTGTGTCATCTGATGAGCAAAACTGAAAATTTTTTTCTTATTATTTCTTTTTATATTACTTAATGGCGAATTTAAGCTTCATGCAATAAAATACCACAAAACACTTTGTTGACTGAACCGGTTAAAATATATATCTACTCAAATACATATATATATATATATATATATATATATATATATATATATGTGTGTGTGTGTGTGTGTGTGTGTGTGTTTCATTTTATTTTCTTGATGGATCTGATGAAGTCCAGATAAAATTCTTTTGGAGTTTTTGATTCATATGAATGCTCCTAACAAGATGGAAATAAATTTATTATCCTAATGTGACCGAATATTGTTTTTTCTTGAAATATATATATATATATATATATATATATATATATATATATATATATAAATGAATAGCTCTGAAAATGATTTCAGATTTTGCATTTAACTTTTGATTATTATTATTATTATTATTATTACTTCATCAACTTGTGCTCTAGATTCGGACATTTATTATTTGGTAAAAAAGTTACCAATTAATTTCAAACCACACTGCAACACATACACACATACACAAAAACTCCTAAGACACACACACACACACACACACACACACACACACACACACACACACACACGCAGAGGAAAAAAAACTTAGTGAAATCCCAAACCACTCCAAAAAACATCAAATATCAATGAGGGGTAAAGCAGACTAAGTTAAACATACACTAAGAAAAAGATGGCCTCTATATAAACCCATAATCAACAAAAATCATTCAAATTACAAACATAAGTGAGTTCAAGTCTCATTGAGGACCCCATTAACAAGGCCTTGTGTCATATATGTTCTCTGGCGAAAGCAACAAGCTGGAAACATACACGTATCTAAGAACAAAATAAAAATAATTCAAAAAATACAAATCTCTTCGTGGACCTACCTATTTTAAAATATTTTTATTCTCTCTTTGGATCAACAACAAAAAATTTTTTTACGCGTACATATATATATATATATATATATATATATGTATATATATATATATATTTGTGTGTGTGTGTGTGTGTGTGTGTGTGTGTGTGTGTGTGTGTGTGTGTGTGTGAGTGTGATTATCTAAATTTTCATCTTGAAAACGCAAGAGTAATTTTAGTCATTTAGGAGAATTACAATATCCTATTTTGTCGTAGAATATTGACTTTTTATATGTTCGCGCTGCTCCCCAGATGTCAGGGTATAAAAGAAGAAAATTAATTACTGCACAATTTGTGCATCGTATGTTCTGTCTGTAGTTGACTCCACGAATTATTCTAATCCCTAACCCATGCATGCAACTGTGCTTAAATTATGATTATCTCAAATAACTGATGATTACTTTAAAGTCTTAAATAGGCTCATTTTCCACTTGTATAATACAGTGAGTGATTACACTCGATAATAAAAAAAAAAGAACAAAAGAAAAACTGAACAAATATTAGAGAACTTATTTTTAAAAAAAACTTTAATGACGTGAAAAGTGATATTCATGAAACACTTATAACATTCACAACAAACAGCTTACAATTAGATATGAACGACAACAACCATTCATATTTTAGTATTGTACCGAATACTTACGTTTTAAAAACATTTTTACCCTAAATAGAAAATGATTGTTAAATGTTTCGAAATATCAACTATAATTGACATCTAATGGCGTCAATAGAATAATCATCCGGTTTTTTAATAAATTGAATAACTGAAACTTTCAAAATAATTAATGTAATTTCAAATTATAGTAGAATTTTTTTTTAAATATTTCTCTTCGAACAGGAAATTTTCGGTTAAAACAAATTTCAAAAAATAAGTCCATCAAATAACTGAAATGATTGATTGATAGAAGAAATTTCCTAAAAATATTTTTAAAAAAACGGCAAGAGTGTAGAAGATTTTAAGATTAAATTAGATGATTTCGGAAATAATGCTTAGAAAAAGAATTTAAGAGGGAATCTTTGGGAGTTTTTGGATAAATTACTTAACATATTTTGATCTTTTCGAACAGAAAATAGCCGGGGATAGAACATCAGTTGTCTGGCTGATGGACTCGTCCTATCTCTTTGGACATGATACTGTTCAGAGTGATATCCATGAGAGAATGTTTCTTCCTTTTAAGCGGTTGTACCACACTGCTACATAGAGATCTGGCTTCTAGGTCAAAGAACGATTCGCGAAACATGTGAATGAGGCAGCTTTCAATTGACTTGCACAACAGGTGTAAGATTGAGTAATAAAAGATGTATTCAATAGAGACTTCCATATCACCACATCTCACGCATTCTGGCAAATTTGCCAGTCCTACTTTGAAAAGTTTCTTGTCGACTAAGACGGCGTTACAAATCACTAAGGTCTGGTGAGTCATACGTTATTAAAGCGCCTCATCTTGAGCACCAAAGAGAGCTACTCTCCTTCTTCGTTAAACCGATCTCTTCGATTAGTCACGAACAAACACCCGATATAATACTCTGCTCGACAAATACCGGATATCTGAGAGATCAGTCATAACCCTTGCTGACATTCGCGGTAGAAGTATTTGTTTTGGGGCAATCGAAGATCCTTCACATCATTTAAATGCGCACTTCTCAAGGCCGGGATAGCATTCTTGGAGTCTTCTTTCTATATTTTGCCGCCCTCGTTGTCCTATGCTCACATCTGACCAAGAAACTTTATATGCAGTGTGTGCTGACGTGTCCCAACATTTGGCATGCCAAGGGTGCCCCTTCGGATGGATGAAGGAAACAGATCTCGAAACGCACAGCTGATCTATTTCCCCAAAAGAACCGAAACAGGATTCTTTCTAGATGGACTCGATCGAAGTATGAGAGAGGAAGTACTGAAAGTCGGTAAAGCATAAAAAGGTAGGCGTGTAAGACACCCCGGCACTCCACTTTAAGGGGAATTTTTTTTTTTTTTTTGTGAGTGGAATTTATTCAGCAACTCCGACCAGTTCTTTTCCAGCTGGAGGCCGGGGCCTAATCAACACCGAGTATTTTGCATGAACCAAATTCGTAAAAATATTTTGCATCAAAGCAATCTCTTCTAGCATTCTAATTTTCCACTAAAATTACTCGTCTCGACACCTTCAGAAAAGAATTGATCCTTCGAACAAAACAAAAAAAAAACAAAACAAAACAGGAAGCTCATTCGTGATATTAGGCGCATAAACCTCAATGAGCCTTGTCCTTTCGAGTTACACCCAACACGAATAGCCTGCCAACTGGATCTGAAAAAGCAAGAGTACACGTCACGTTTACGAGCCAAGAGACACATTTTGAACGGCCATCAAAGAATACTCTCAGGGTCGCTGGAAGCGAAGTGGATCTCTTCTTCACAACAAATATTGACACCGAGGCTCTGAAGTTTTCAATTCTGACCTCAGACCCTAAATATTTACCTTAGATTAAGCTGTGGCCGGAGTAAGATATGGAAACTTAGACCACCTTAATGTTCCATTTCGACTCACCATCGGTCGATGTAGCTAGAAAACTACTCCTTCAATATCTCGTAGAAGTGTTAATTTTGCTGCTCTATACAGGGTGGATAAATAAAGATCTTCCAATATAGTTCTTTGTTTGCTCAGAGTTGACAGTCCAAAAGCTTCTGTTGAGGAGTAAAAGTAGGACGAAGCAGAAAAGATATTTCCATTCATCCTGTAGATGTCGAAAGAGGTGAGGAGAAAGATAGGTTCCTACGGTTGGGTTATTTTTTCTTGTGGTGGATTAGATTACGGGAGCCTATTTTTCCTTTCTTGGAGTTTTGGAGGGTGGAAGGGACTTTTTGCCTGGGACAGGTGTATTCTCAGGAGCCTTTTTTCCTGGACAAAGATCACCAGTCTATCTACAACACCAGCATGTCAGTCTTCTTACGGTTATTAAGATCAGCAGATTTTGCAATTTGGGAATAAATAGATTATAAGATTAAATTTCTATTTACCCCTGCATACTATATGCGCTGCCAATTTAATCCCCAGTACATAGCCAAGAACCTCGTATACCGCTATCGTGGCCTTCAGACTGCTCATATATTCGACCTTAAAGATATTTCATTTACATTCCAGGGTCTTCAGAATAAGAGTATTAGCTTCTTCTTTGCTCTGCAGCATTACGTTCCAAAAAGAATAAGTCTTTCCTGCCACAACAGTTGGAACATTGATCCCCAAACTGATTATAGTCATTTAGACGAAGTCTCCAGTGGAACCGATAATTTTATTTATATATTTTTTTTTTTTTTTGTCAACGATGAAGACCGACATATGTCTGTTTTGGTTGATCTAATATTTCGTCCAAATTGTACATTAAAGGCAATTGCTTTTCCTGCTTAAATGTTTACCCTCAACAATGTTTGTCACGTGACATAAACTAGTCAGGCGGCCCACATAAACAAAATGATCAGAGTAGCAACCGAAATACAATATCTCCCTTTAAATCAGGTAAAATTTTTTTAATCCCATTTGTTAACAGCATTACAGGCTTAGGTCACGTGACAAACATTTTAATAGTAAAATCTTTAAGCAGGAAGAATAATTATTTCCTTTGTAATTTCCATTAAGTTTACGTTTCATCTCGTGCTAATATCTTCGGTGAAAGCATAAATCTCTCTCTCTCTCTCCTCTCCTCGCAACAATAGAGTTTAAGTCTGACTGGGCTTTAACTTTGGCACGGCAAACAGTCTAGGAGAAGAAGAAGAAAGTCTTAATTCAAACCATCTGTACACAACGCGTAAAAATTGATTTTATGTCGTATCCAGCAAGGCATATTTTACAGAATTAGTTTTGCAAATAAAATTTCATCATTAATTTCCTCTACAATAGAAATATAATTCATGATTCCATAAAGCGGTTGGTTTATTTTGGTGATTGTAGTTTGAAAGATTTTAGAATAAAAGAAATGTTATGAAAATATATAAAGTAAAGATGGCCAGTTAATGTCAATACATTGAAAATCAACACCTTACCACCCCAAACCACCGACCTTGCGCCACATCTATGGATTTTTCATAATAAATAATTAATTTACATTCATTTTATCCGCTTCACTTCCAGAGATCGTGAAAAGAATATAGTCTTTTTATTCAGCAACTCAAGAGGTATATCTTAGCTGATGGAAAATACTGCCTTCAACGCAGCGGGTTCTTTTGTTTTTGACGATCTAGCAGGCATGTGGTGTTTACTACATGTTGCCATATATAATGTTTCGATTCATCTGAATTTATGTGCCCAATGCCACGCGAAAGCTTCCCGAATTTTTTCGACGAATTGATCCCTCTGTTAAGATGTCGAGATTGGTAGGTTTAGTAAAAAATTGGAATGATGTCTTTGATTCTAAGATAGACCGAAAACTTGAAGAGATACTAATTCAAAAGGAAAAAAGAAGACAACGACGATGAGAAAGAAACAAATCTCATCAAAGTATAAAGAACTTCTTTCCCAAAAAGAACTATATTCATCAACAACAGAATCACCACAAGACTAAAGTCACAGATTTGGTGCTAAGATTTAATCTTCAATGAAAGGGATCTACTCGTGTTGACAGGGAGTTGATAAAACACATTGAGGAAAATAAGAAATACTTGCGCTATGTTGTGGCTGTGATAATCTTTCCCTCAGGCAATTAGGCGTAGTGAAAATATCAAAGGACAAACTATAATGAGAACTTTTAAGGATTTATGCAACTAATTGTATAATTTTATCCTTTTCTGATGTCTGGCTATCTTGGAAGTAGTAAGCAGTCATATTTATCACCAACTAAGAAGAAACTGTTCAGCTGTTGGTGAAATGTATTAAGAATTACATTGTGATAGAACTTAAAACCACCAAGTAGTTTCTGTTAATTCAACACCAGGCCAGTCCCATGTTAATCAGTCATTGTGCGATATGGCATTTCTGGGAAGCCGGTCAAAAGGTATTTTTACTATCTTGCTGACTGGTTCTTATAAGGCCAAAGTAGTAGCTGCATATCTGCTAGAATGTCTAGAAAAAAGGTATTAATTTTGAAGATTGCAGAGGACTGTCACCCGACAATGTCAACAGTATCATCAGGTCACTACACAGGAATGCTGGCCAAACTTAAAAATAAAAACTCGGTAGCAGTTTTTATTCGCAATGGTGCTCAATCATTGAACCCTGTTGGACAGACTGCTGCTTCACACAAAGCTTATATACTTTTTTCTGCGTCAATACACGACTGGGTAAATCTAACGAAGTCTTTAGAAGAAAAAGTGCTCAGTGAAGTTTTTTTTTAAACACTTGCTAGTCAACAAGAGCTGATGTTAGTGAAGTCCTTGTAGATGGATACAACTCTTTTCAAAATGCTCTCAGAGATAATGAAGGTTACTTGAAGAATACACCTGAATTAAGTCATGAAGCTCGGGCATTGGGAGATAAAATGGTCTGTCTTGAAACTGGTCTCATGATTAAGATCTGGAACATAATTTTGTGCTATTCAACAGAATAAGTAAAACTTTCCAATGTATCTTATGTTGACTTGTAAAAAGCGATGGATCTGATTGATTCTCTGAAAAAGTTTCTGTATGAGCGTTTATTAGTGATGAACGAAAGAGTCCTTAAAAAAGAAGTCCTCTGCATGTATGTGTGATGTATATTTCTATTTTTTGGTTATAAACAAATTTACCTACCCACTCGGTTTGGTGAGAATCATCCGGGAGTTAATTTCTTCTAGATTGTAACTGGCAGCGACTGTTGAACTGACTTCGAGTAAATGTTTATTAGCGTCTGCGTGAGTGTTAGTTTTTACCAGGTCTTGCGACGTATTTATTGTCAGCGATTTTATATCTATTTAACGTATTTACAGTTCTACGTTATTTTAAAACTAAAATTAAATAGGAAACAGTTTTATCCTTCAAATATTTTTGTCTTTACGAATATTTGTAACATTCGATGAAAACGAAAACTTGTTTGCAGTTCAATTAAAAATAATTTGTTCTTGTAAGATATTTATAATGGATTTAGTTTTATTAAATGCTTTGAAAATGTTGCTACCCACCAAAACTCTGATCGAAGTAGTGTTTTAAATTACTTTTTTATTCACTTTTTTTATTGTGGTTGAACTGAACGATCAATAATGTTGGACTCTGAGTGTCTTGTGTGTGCATTAAAGGCCATTATTAAAATGTATTAAATGCATGTACTTTCATTTTCATATATGTCAATGTCATTTTATAAAACCTGAGTCCACCTTTGTTTTTTTATGTGTGATCCAAATAACTGTTTATTATGATTGTATTTTGCAAGTTTCAAAGTTTCAAAAATCATTCCAATAAAATACCTCAAACGAGTTCCCAATAAATGCTTTATTCGAGAGCCGCACAGCTGTTGCTATTTACTTAGCAAAAATAATTGTTGCAACGCACGAAATGATTTTGATTAAATATCCCAACTGGCAGAATTCAGAACTATGGAATTTGATAGCCTGATTAGTTGATTAATGTTCAGTTAAGCATTAATTCTTTGAAACATTCGAGATCGATAACAGCAGACACTAAAATAGATTGAGCGCTGCTTTCGGACCGTTCAGTCTGTTCTTTCAGTCATTTATGCAAATAAAATCTTTATTGATGCCAGTAAAACTTTTGAAGAGAATTCTTACTGATAAATGCAAATAGATATTTTCGTGTCCTACCACAAAATTATTCCTTAAGAAAAAGTTTTCTAAAAATGTTTGATATTTATTTTATGTGTTGGCCTCAAAAGATAACATTAAGATTACAAGTCATTTTTTTTTTTTTTGCAACATCAACTGTCATTTATTCAAGTGTACTTGTTTTTACTTTTTGTGTTGATTTTAAGAAAAATCCTTTTAAAAACAGGAAAAATACGAATCTTCCTTTTTTGCCTTAAGCAAACAAAAAAAAAAAAAAAAAAAAAGAAAGAAAGAAAGAAAGAAAATAAAAGATAGAATTCAACTCTGACCGCCAACAATCAAAATTGATTTTTGCCGCTTGTTATCAGCAGGGGACCAAGTGGATCATATGACCCAGTTGGCATTCTTGTTTCGGCACATGGCGCCATTAGCAGGAAGCGTCACAGATGGAAAATACCGATTAAAATGGTAAGTGATAAATTCATCATTTTTTTTCTAGGGAACATCTCAAGAGTAAAAGTAAGACAAACGTACTTGACACTATCCAGATCTTCATAACTGGAGCAACACCGCCAGATGTCATCGCAACAAAAGTTTTTTGCTCTAAACCGTCTGCAAGGAATGCAGTTGACTTACTCTAAACGCTGCCGAGAGTGCGTTTTTCTTTAAAGGTTGTCTTATTGTCAGCCATATTGTCAAAAAAATACACCGTTCCCTCAAATAATAGACTAGTTAGGTCGAGGAAAATTAAGCAATAACACTTACCATAAGTTGCGAAATACATTGCCGTTCTCTGCGACATAGTTAAATCGTCTGATAAGTTGGAAACATTAATTGAAAGAAGAGATACATTATAACGACTTCAGGGACCACATGGTAACAATGTCACCGGGTAACAATGTCACATGATGACAATGTCGCATGACAACTGAAACTATAAAAAATTAGTAAAAACAATAACAAGCTTTTGGTTAGTAAGGATTTCAAAAACACAAGGTTAGTACAATGCTCTTTTTCCGCCTGAACGACAATTCGCCACAATATCGATATAATTATGAGCCTAAAACGATACGATGTAAAACACAAGAGTGCAGAAGATTCTGCGTAAGTTTCTTTCAATAAAAAAAATGGATTATTGTGTTTGATCTTGAAAAAAGAAAATCGATACAAAACAGAAGATTTCGGCAAAATCTTATGTTTTGAAAGAACCACATCTCACGAATAGGGACAGAATCTACTTCGATTCATCAAGGCGAGCTTTTGGCATAAGCTTAGGTTTTCACAGTGGGCGAGAACCTCTTTTTTGTAGGGGATGATGGCTTTTAAAATTCTGGAATGATTATTTTCCTAAACAAGGGCCTCTACGCTTTATAAAGTTTAAAGCCTTCTCACGTAGTTCTGATGCAGGCAAATCAATAAGTTGGTGAGCAAATACGTGATTATGAACTAAATTTTGGTCAAAAGTATTCTATTTAATAAATAGCCACCACTGACGAGGAAAGAGATTATGCTTGCAATATATTTGTTTTGTGATCTCCCGTGGGGGCGGGGGGTGAAGGAGAGAAGAAAGAAAAAAAGAAAGAGACTGGCCAAACGGAAAAGTGTGACAAATGAAACAAGTAGGAAGAAAAAATATCTGGTTAAATGCTTCAAAAAGGACTGTTGTGCTTTTTCGCCGACATTGATGGCAAATCTCTATATTTTTAAGTGAATTTAATCTGAAAAAGGAGGAAGATTAGAGATAAATAAATGGATATATCTAAACAGTAAAAAAAGTATAAACCAAATAAATTAATTCAAAGATTTTACTTGTCCATAAAATATTTTCAATGTCTTCCAAAATAACCTCCAAACATTTAACAACTTTTTGCCCTATCTAATAAAAACAAAAACAAGTTAACAATTTTAAGTGTAATTTGTAAGATATTCGTTTTACAAATTAATTTCATCGTTTATCTGATGAATAATTGTTTTGTATGTGTGTCCATTCACTGATGATAATAACTAGACTAATGTGGTGTCAGTTTTAAATAGATATACATCTGTCTTGAATTTTCAGTCACAAGTCTTGATATCAACGAAATACAGGGCCATCATGAGTTTTTTCGAGTGTATAACTCAATCTATAAGGGTCCGGTGATCAGAACTGCGAGACTTTAAGCTTTATTATGAATAGTCTAAGTAATGCTGAGTACCTCTAATTTGTGCTGGTTATGTCATTAAGCTGCCGACAGTTGGTGAGACTCCAATTATCATTAATCCCAGGACCACTCTGACACCGAATACCTGTTGAGCTCTTTTTATTTAGGAGTAAAATAAATTTGATATTTTAAACTTCTTCATCTCTTAAAACATGTATAGTGTAACTATGTATGATTAAAATGATTGAACTTGATTCATACATTGAATCTCAAAACAATGATATTACAATTTAATAGAAGACATAATCATTAACAAATATTTAGTGTTGGGTTTGTTGATATTATCATTTGATAGCAAATAGTTACGTAGAACGATATTGCTTGCAAAATATTTGTTTTTAGATAGAAATACTTGAAACAATAAGAATAGTTACTTGAAATTACAATTGTTTGTAAATGATTATTATTAAATGGGAATAATTACTTGGAATTATAAAATTATTCGTTAAAAAATATTCAAAAAGACCTGACTTGAGCATTTGATTTGGTTGCAAGTCAACCCTTGGGGTGACTTGCAACCATATACACTATACAATTTGTTTCTATCAATGTGTAGACGTAATTAAGAATCTTTCTTTTTCTTTCTTTGCAGTTGAGTGGTAACTCTGTGTCTTTTAAAAAGCTTTAAGAGTGCATAACTTATCCGATTCGTCCCTCTTCACCTCGAATAGATTCTGAAGGTCACCGAATGTTTCAAGTCAGCTGCTAAAAGTCCTACACCAGACACCACGACAAACAGTCTTTCAGCCACCAATCGAGTCTACTGTTCAATTAATCTCATTTCGTTTGGCCGCCGGTGATTATTATCCGACTAACAACTGGAAAATCTTATTCATCGTCACCGTCCTGATTGCAAAAAGTGTCTGTCGTTTAATAACAGGAGAGAGAGAGAGAGAGAGAGAGAGAGAGAGAGAGAGAGAGAGATTGTATGAGGAATCTAGCATTGATTTGAATGAGAAAATTGCTACATTAAAATTAAATCTTTGTTGCATTAAAAACCTTCTAAATTAACATTCGGTAAATATACAGCTATGCTGAAAAATTAATCGCTTTGTTCAACTTGAATCCCATGGTATAACCTGTATAAATATAATTTCAATTGATGTTTTCTTACATAAAATTTTCCCATAAATTCAAAGTAAAACATGTCAACATAAAATCAGAGATGCTGACAAGAAATAGGAATTACGACAATTATGTCAATACTCATCAATTAGAAATCAGGAAAAACACAACCAGCTTTTTCTCTGTTCATTGTACCTCATTAATTCTGACGTTAAAAATTTCGATATGATTATTTCTCAAGGAAAACTAAACCACTTTGGTTTTGTTTATTATTTTGTCTTCCGTTGCTTTCGTTTTTTTTATAATCACAGCTGGAAGTGGACTGTGTTCACGTATTATTTAACTTATAAATTTACATAGATTACACTTCACTTGGGATGTCAAATATAAAAGCAAAAACAAGAATGAGTAGACTGCCCTTATGGCTTTTTAATGTGGACGCTGATTATTCTCTTCTAAGTGGACAAATTTAACGCAAAAAAAGAAAGAGATTTTTAAACACACACACACACACACACACGCACACAAACACACACACCCTCACACACACACACACACACACATATATATATATATGTATATATATATATATAAGTTCATTGCAAAGACTTTCATCGTCTTTGTCAAATAAACACATCTGAGTCAATAAAACAAAGTAGAATTTTAGTTGTTTTGGCTGGTGCACTCAGTAATTAAAGGCGTCGGTTTCATGAATTTAAAATTGATACGTAAATGTCGTTTTATCAGCAACTCTGCAGGTGTATCTCCTGTCGTCGTGTCATTTGGTATGCGAGAAGAAAGCGAAATAGCTGTGTTTCTAGTGTTTCCAATCTTAACCAGCCTAACCAAACATTTAACTAAGCCATTTGATAACTGATGATGTGGGCTCATCAGTTTGTATCATTTCATTTGATAAACTCAGAAAACTCCCAAGTGGTGAAACATTCGGTGTTATTACTGACCAAAATTTGCAAAACAGCGTTTTTTTTTTAAAAGTGATAACTGAAGTACGTTGTATAAACATTGATCCGCTTTGAATGTGCATCTGTGATGATAAAGCTTTTTGCTTAGGATATGGCACAAGACCATACGAATACAGCACCGAATGAGACTCGAACTCACTCGTGGAGGCTTGCTAGTTTAGCTTGCTAACCATTACACCAGCAGAGGATCTCATAACGTCAAGCAAATTTTGGCCATTATAATCAGGATAATCTACACAAAACTAATATCATAGTTCTGCAGGCTCTTCTAAGGGGTATTGTGGTGCATTTGTAGCTAAGCCACTGATGCATCGGTTGGGTAAATGTTGTTCACCTTTTTTTGTACTGATACAGCAGCAGTTAAACAAAAATTAAGTTGTTTTGTCTTCAAACATCTCAGAAGGCGATTGTCTGACATTTCGACTACCAACTATATCAGATACTCTATAACGTTTCCAAACTCACAAAAGTGAGAAAGTTTTTGAAGTTATAAATTTTCAGTTATGAACTCGGAAATAGATTGACTTCACTGTTGACGGCGAATGTAAAAATTGAATCTTTCGATAACTGATGCTGTTTGATTGCAATAGCCACAGATTTTGTCTTTTAGACTGAAGCGTGACCAAGTGTCTTTTAAAAGAGAAAATGTCTCCGTTCTGCAAACGAAAAGAACTGCCTTTTCCTCTGTACATCCAGAATATCATTTGCTTTAAAGTGATATTCGAGCATGAATTTTCCAATTAACGAGAATTCATCAATTGGGCTTAATGACGTCAAATGTGGAAATACACGTGTTCATGTACGTAAGATGGGGAAAATGTTTTGACGAATCTGAAAATTGTTAAGACATGAATTAAAAGGTTAAATAAAAAAATTACTCACTGAGATAAAAAGTGATTTCATCCTCGTCAACACGTATTATTTCTCAAGAAAAACGAAGCCATTTTAGTTTTGTTTATTATTTTATTCTAATAGTTTGTTTTGTTTTGTTTTGTTTTGTTTTGTTTTGTTTTAAATTTATTGGATTTTTTTTAATGACCCGAACCAGAAGTACTCGGTTTCCTCTTATTAATTATAAATTCTAGTTGGGACTACTATAACACCTTCTTTTTTTAAAGTCATTTTTGCCTACAATTCTACCTCTGTTTGGATTTTGATTCATTTTAAGCAAATTGCCGAAAAGAAATATTCAGGGAAATAAGTTACTTATTTAAAGTTACGTCAACAGAAAGTTTTATATTCTCTGCACTTGTAAACTAAATAGCCTCGTTATTTAATTGATACATTGTTTATTCGTTCTGAGATTATAGATGAACAAAATTAATTTTGAAAAATGAAATTCAGTCTCTATAGACTGAACATCCGTCAAATTAGGTTTTAAGAAGAAAAGTTGATTGTTATTCGGTTCAAACTCCAATACGCAGAAAGTCTAAACGCTACAAAATTCAGTTTAATTCCATAAACCTTGCCGTAAATCCCTAATTCCACTTTATCTGAAATCACATTTTTTTTTATCTTCTCTAAAGTAGATTAAATTCACGTCAGTCTTTTCATCAGTCTTGACAATTTTTTTTCTTTTATTTGATTAAATTATGCGATTATGAGTCATAAATATGATTACACTGAGCAACACAATTTTCATTGACTTCAATCAGACATTTGTTTTTGATTAACTCTGAATCCAAAAATGATCCCAGTTTTTCTATATGCAGCCAACTTTTCGAGCTAAACGATATCCTCACTCTGTCTCAAAAACTAAAAAATGCAGCATCAAACAAATGCATGCTTATTTTATAGAATGTTTTAAAAATTGACATACCATGGAAAATAATAAAACATTGCTTGACATTAACTCACAATTACAAGATCCTTTGTGTGAAGAAATTTTGACAAACGTTACGTTTGTCAAAATTTCTTCACACAAAGGATCTTGTAATTGTGAGTTAATGTTTTTTAAGGTAAAAATGCACACTTATAGCTTTTCCTCGAGTGTTCATTTTGTGGACAATTTCGCTTTATTCTCCAACAATAATCAGTCATCATATTCACATCCCTTGATACCATGACTATGAACGCTTTATTTTGTTTTCCGGTAAGTTTGATGACTATGTAGAAAATTTGATGATCATGTTGCAACCAAGTATTTTCTAGCTTTCCTAAAGTTTCTAGACAATTTCTATGTAATTCTTTACTCATTTATTTCCAAGAAAGTTCTGGACAAGTTTTTTGAATGATAGCCAAGCATTTTTCTTGTGTTCTAAAATTGCAGCGATGAAATGTTCATCTTTGACGAGCTGCCGAATCTGTGGACCATCAAACACACCGTCCTTGATTTTTTTCAATTGATAAGCCAGGAAATGCTAAAGCCATCTTCACTTGTCAATGCTTAAATGAATTGTTTCATGAGACCCAATTTTATTGGTGGGAATATAATTTTCTTTATGCCAACAAGTGACTCATGTAGAAAGTTGGGATCACTATGTTTGAGATCAGATCTTCGAGGCTAATTCCTCTCCCCCTCCCTAATGCTTCGCTCGAGATCCATTGTTGTACATACACAGAAAGCACGAATACATGGTGCATCCACATTGTCGAGCATGAAGGAAGCGTGTCATTTTAAGATCAACACATATGATCCAATTGTGTTTGTACAATTGCAACAACTCAATGACTCTCTTTTTGTATCCATATTTATCACGAAGACAAACTGAATGACCAATTGAGACTGCATCATATAAATTACTATTATTGAGGAGAACACATTTTAAACTCGACTTTAAACTATCAATGAACAGTCGTCATTCAGTTGAGTTATAAATCAAAATTCCCCATTCCTCCAGTCAACCCTGTATGTTATAGCAATGCAAAAACTCACCATCACTTCGAAAGTGGTTCAGAAATTCACTTTTTCTGAATCAAAAGTAGGATACCTTTTCTCCTTTTTCATGCAAGTTTTCATATCCAGTTTAGATACTGGAAGTTCAGAAGCCTTTTTTTCATAGTCCCAAATCTTGTGGCAAATTAACTCATGTTATCCAACACCTCACGTGTTGAGTTATCTTCAATATTAAAATAGGCATCATTGCTATCATTGAATTCTTTATCATAATCCAGATCTTTAAGGGATGGTAGTTAAATAAAAACTAACACTGACATTTCAGCCGAATGAACTACTGGACATATCACTGATAGTTGTGAGATGCAAGGTCAGCACTTGTCAGTCGCTAATCAAGCTTCTTTATTTTCCTTTAAATAAAATTTTACAAAATTTTGCCAAGAAGGAGTATATAGCCCCAAACTTTTGTGGAGGAGGGGAAAGGGAACAGTCTTGTCGGACTATTAATCTAAGGGGTCCCTAGAGAGCCACATTCGCTGACCCATTTATATAATACAATAATCGCAGTCATCCATCATCAGGCACGCCACAACCTTCACTCTTATCAAAATTCATCTTGGCTCCTGCAATCTATTCGTACCTCGCAACTGCCTTCTTCACAGCCTTTATGTCCAAGAGGCGGGACATAAAGACAATGATATCATCGGCGAACGCAGAGACCTTCACTGTAAGAGGGCCAGCAAAAGGGATACCGCGCAGGGCCGAACTTGCCTCCTCATCCCTAACCCTACGGAGCAGGAGCTCCAAAGCGAGGACATAGAGAAGAGGAGACAAAGGGCAACCCTACCGGACCGAACACTCGATCGCAAAAGCCTCCGTGCGCTTCCTGCCTGTGGGTTGTGGTACATCATGCTAATCAATCTACGGAAATCCGATTGGAATCCGGCAGTCTCCAAAACAGTCGCCAAAAACCGTTGGTTAACCCTATCGATGGCCTTGGACTGATCCAAATTGATCAGCACATCTTCGGTGCTGTTTTCTAACCCCTCTAGGACCTTGCGAACCAAGTGCAAGTTGTCTTGGATCGATCTTTCCTTCACAGGTCCGATCAGATCGCTAATGACGAACTGCAAACAGTTCGCTAAGACCCGGGACAAAATCTTTAACTCAGTTTCAAGCATATGTATGGGCCTATAGTCCTACCAAATAAGCCTGACACCTTTCTTCCGCAATTTGATCACGCCCTTAGTAACGCTACCAGGGATGGCTCCCTGGGCGAACCAATGGTTGAACACATCCGTCAGAATAGGCACAAACATGTGCGCCAACCTCAAGTACACTTCGTAGGGTAAACTACCTATTCCTGGCGATTTGTTGAGGTCGACCTGCTTCAACGTATCACAGACTTTGCATTCAGTAACCAAACCGTCGCAGTTAGCCACTTCTGCCTCCAGAAGGCGGAGAACGTCACTAAATAGCTACAAAACTCCTGAACCGGGAGGTCAGGACTGCGAGCAGAGCGACCATAGAAGTGCATTCGAAAGGCGTCGTGCATCTTACGAGTGAATCGCAGCACGAGCCCGTCCGGGGGACTTGATGGAATCGATATACCGAAAGAAAAACCTTCGTTCTTCTTCCTCGCGCGCGAACGGGTTACATTTCACGGTTTCGTTGGGAGCTCTTTTAACCTAGATCTAACTACGTATACCTGTAGCGCTCGCTAGCCTCAAGGTCCCGTCGAGCTAAATCTACGGCTAGGGAATCCCTCTTCCACCGTCCGGGAAAGCTTATCTTCTAAAGATTTTGCCACCTTGGTCCTATCTAAATTGAGCTGGCGACCGTACTTGATGGCGAAACCTCTAATCCTATGTTTAAGAGATCTCACCACTTATTTCCAGTAACCGCCCCCACTAGCGCCCGCTGAACTAGGGATTCCAGCTAGTCTAGGAAGTCCCGTATCTCCTGTAAGGAGGTATTGAACTTCCAGTAGCCGGCCAGACTACGTCTATTAGCTAGCCGCAGACTAAACCCTAACAAGTCTTTGGTTAGTCTGCCCGACATCTTTGTCAGCTCTTCTAACACTCTGTCCAGATAATACCTTCTACGGACTGAGGGCGAACTATCTAGCCACGTCCACATCTCTCTTTCTCTCTCTCTCTCCGGGTGATCCAGACGAAACCTGTCGACCAAGTCATGACGAGCCATCAAGTCAATCAGGCTGCTTTCATATCTTCCCGACTCGCTATCCCTCCTCCCGACTCTGTCTATCTTGAGATCAAGGATCGCATTCCAATAACCCACTAAAATTATTCATTTCGGATCATCAAGGAACGGCGGTAACCGCCAAAAAAAAGGAAACTCTCTCTACTGTGCATAAACCTCGGCCACCCGGAACTTGAAACTTGGAACTTGAAACTTGGAACTTGAAACGGCCACATCGGCCACAACCAACCGGGCCTCGTCATTTGCAAGAACAAGATTTACATCAGCATTAAGGCTGCGTCCAATTTGCAAGGAGATCCCAACGCTGCTACGGCTGCCGTACGCTGAAAGGACAACAGAGTCATCCTCCAGCACTCGACAGTCCGCAGCGCAAGTGAAGTGAGTCTCCTGCACTGCAGCAACATCCACTCTGAGGTTCGAGAGTTCACCAAGCAAGTGCGCACAATCACTTAGATCCCTCAGTCCCCTCGCATTCAAAGTGGCAAGGTTTAGAGCTATTAAACCCACCTATCTTACTCACTGTTGATTATGGCACGGAAATCCTCGGGAATGAGGATGCCGACGGCATATCTCAGGGAGCCGGTGCCGATCTCAGTAGTTATTCAGCCATCACTAGACACACCTCCGACATTTTGGAGATACTTCAGTTTAAGGGTCCTGTAAAAGGAAGGATGAACATAAACAGGGACCCGCCCTGAATAGTAAGATAGTGCGTTTTTAATGAGGGGTGCTCCATTTCCGCAAAACTTATGTCCCCCCGACATACCTTATCCAGGAGTCGACACAAACTCTTTGTGAGACTCCCAGCAAAGCGACCAAAAGTGGTCACCATGGGTGCACCCATAAACAAATACGGATTAGATACTTTTTTGCTATTGTTTTTTGTTTAATCTATGAGTGGCTTAAGTGCTCTGCGGAGTTGAAAGTCCGCTGGAAGCTCCTCAGCTTCCGCAGAGCACAAAACCACCCCAAAAAGTTCTACATTGTCCTTTTCGGCAAAAGCCAATTTTGCTCTTTGTCGAGCTTTGAAGATTTGTGAATTTTCTTGTTGATCTTGCTGATGGTCATTAAGGGTTCTGGAGGGGAGAGAGGGGAAAATTAGGGAGAAGAGTATTACGTTTGAGTTGTGTTGGGGTGAAGGTTGTTTGGAGGGAGATTTTTTTTCTTTTGAGTGGAGTTGTTATGGAGAAGAGCGTTGAGGGATTGCTTTTTGTGATGCAAGGAGAGATTTTGGTGGAGGTTCTTGTGATATGACTTTTTCTATAGTGGGCTTGGAGTGGGTACAAAATTTCTTTGCTTGATTTTCCCCGCCTTCTCTTCTTTTTAGATTTACTGTGGTTTCCATCTCCGACTGTTCTTCCTCTGTGCTTTTCTTCTTCCTTTTTCTTTTGGTTTTTTAAGGAATGATGGGGGAGATGTTTTATTATTGTTGTTTCTCCTAATTCTGCTGATGATATTTCTACTGTTTTTGTTGTGTCTGTTGTTTCTATTGTAGTTTTTCCGGTAGTTGCTTCTTTTGTTGTTGATTCTGTTGCTGTTAGTGACGCTGCTTCTGTTTCTGTTGTTTTAACTAGAGGTTTTTTTTTCCGGGTGACCTGGGTCCGTTCTTCTCTCAGATTATTTTGATGGTCCCCATGTTCCAGGGCAGGTTTAATGATTGGGCTGTTGGTTTCATTCTTTGTGCTATTGTCGTTGCTGTTGATGTCGTTATTCTTTGCTTGATTTTTCTGCGGGCAGAATCTGGCCAGGTGACATAGCTGTTTGCAAGACCAGCATTGTTGCCGCTGATCTTATTTGCGTTACTTCCCCTAGGCTGCTATACGCGCACCGGTAAGTAGCGAGGACGTCCCCATTTAATTGTAATGGGACGTTGCACACGGTGACTCATATTTGTCTTTTGCCTCTATATTCCGGTTGAAGCCGGAACTTCTTTGTGGAGACTGTATTGCCGGCCAGCTTAACCACCAACTCTTCTGAGGGTAGCAGGACATCCCAGGTGGCGAAACCACGCTGGCAAAAATGCTGGCATTGGATGCCTGCGGATTTTTAAAAGCTCCTCAAATGTCTCCTTTTTGACTTCTGCCAATCTCCTCGTCCTTAAATCGGTGATGATAAAGAACAGATTCTTTGGCTCTGCTTCTGCCAGCAATTTAGGGATAGGTAGGATTTTGTTCCTTTGGAAGTACGGAGCATACTTCCCGACTCTGTTCTTTTCATAATCCTGTGGGGACTTTTTCTTGATTACCCAGGGGACTGGTTTTTCTGGGCTTGCAGGCGGTTTTTGTCCCGGTGGAATCGAGCAGGCCAGAAGTGATGTTTCGTTCTGATGTTGAGAGTCCAGCTATCGGCTCTTCCAGCTATATGGGGAGGGCTGTTGTTGCTGGTGGTGGCTATGAGAAATGATAAGTGATGTGAAAAAAAACTGTGGCTGGACTTTGAGAAAGAAAGAGAAGTTAAAAAAAGATTAGAGCAGGATAGCTCCTGGGTTCAAGTACGTATCGAATTTTCTATGAAACAACAAACGAGATCTAAAGCTGAACAAGTGATATTTGACGAACGTCCACCAGACGGAAGAGTGTGGCAAAAGGCCTTTTTAGGTGGGTCTGGGCGCAGGGCCGTGGCCCAGACGTGTCCAGCCGCTCCAAAAATGTCAGGGGCCCCGTCGGCATTTTCTTAAAAAGGGGTATTATTTGTCTCTACCTCTCACCAAACAGGATTTGACATAAGGTCAGTGACCCGAAGGTCAATTATTGTGAATATTAGGGGGGAAGGTCGGGCACGAGTCCTGCTTGACTTTACTGATTCTAGCTTAAACTGGACAGCAAAGTCCAATGCTAAACACGGAGGACAAAGGTGTCAATGACGCCACTTGCCCACCCGAAGCCAGGAGCCTTTCAGGCTCAAGTCTGCCAGGGAGCAATTGACCATCTAGCACGAATATCAGGCAGTCCGCTGAAAAGCCTCAGCACGAAGCAGCAGCTGATTACGCTGGTATTTGTCATACGTCCCACCAAGCGTACAAGTGTGGCACAAGGCCTTTTTTAGTTGGGTCCGGGCGCAGGGCCGAAGCCCACATGCGTCCGGCAGTCACTAAAATTCCTCGGGCCTTGTTGGCATTTCCCTAAAGAGGGGCGCATCAGGCGCCAGGAGATAAACCTAACCCCTCCCATGAGGGTTAAAACCTGGGGGGACGGCCCTCTGAGATTCGAGGAAATCAACCGTACGACACGAATGCCAGACAGTCCGCTGAAAAGCCTCTGCACGAAGCTAAGGCTGATCACGCTTTTTCGTTATTCTCAGTGAGAGACTTATATAGGCTTCCTCTTACACTCATGCAAATTAAGCAGAATAATTTGCTATTTTCACAACAAATATATATTGCGAAGTTTTCACTGAACAAAAGTAATAGTCTATGCAATAATCTTTGGGTCTCACCAAATCATCGGTATACCATGTGCCAATTTATCACATGTTCCATTGGTTCTCATCCATAAACTCTTTAAACATGAAGTTGATTCTCACGGGCTAAAGACCCGTTGAGATATCCGATTGGTCTATAATCGCAACTTATTTTTAGAAAGAGATTTAAAACTGATTATACGCTACCATATTTTTCAAAAATCAGCCTAAAGTTACTAGATCTGAAAAATCAATAAAATGATTTTTAAAAAAATCAACTGACCAGTCCTATTAAGAAACAATGGCACTTTTTCAGAGAGTAAGCTGTTGAAAAGAAACTTGAATGACTGTAGTTTTGAAGTCAGCCAGCCAACTTTATCTAAATCTAGTGAAAAATCGAACTCAAGATGAAATCATATTCAGAATTATTCCCCAGTGTTATCATATAAAATGTTTTGATAGTTTAAAAATGTTGAACATAGGTTTCTCTAAAAAATCCTAAAATGCTTCATTTAACAATAAACCAATGAAAATGAACCTCTCGATCGATCCCATGAAGTTCTTTGAATATGTTCTGAGTTGTCTAGATCCAAATAAAGCAGGCTTTCGTGATAGGTATTCCGTAATCATAAAAGGATTAAGAATAATCTTCCTATTCTCTTGGGAGAAAAGACATTTATGTTAAGATGAATGTTCAAATAATCTATTTCAATTTTTCATCTTTCAAGGGTAAATGTCGACTGGGTAATGCGTGCTTTTTTATTATTTACAATCCGTTGAAAACAAGACTTTGAAATGAAGCAGCAATCACGTGTATATTTTTAATGCTTAAATCTTTAGAAAAAGTTCGATTGCCCACTCCTCCGATTCTGTTCATCGTTCTCTTTTGGTAGAAAATAACGACACTCACCTAAAATCATTGTTGATATCATCAAAATCGATCTAATTGTCTTAATACTTTTTCGGTCACCAGAAAACTCCCATGCATAAAAATGAGCAAATTGTCTATCTCTATACAGTGGACTCCTTAAAGGAACATTTTTTTCCAATATTCATAATAAGAAATTCGCTTAACTCTACGTATTGGATTCTTCATTTGATTTAATAGGAAAAGAATTTTCTTATACTTTAATTTCTATCTTGAATTATTTCCGTCATTTTTTCTCGGTAAGAGTAAACTTATATATATATATATATATATATATATATATATATATATATATATATATAATTAAAACTGAGTAAAAGAAAATCATTCGAAGAGCAAGAATCATAAGTTGATTTTAATTCTTATAATAATTAAACCCTGAAATAACATTTCATTGTTGAGATCTTGTTCACTGACTTGATACGTGAATTTCAAGAAAATTTTATTCTCGTTCACGTTCAGTGAAATATGTTATCCTGTCGGTTAATTTAAATCTTACACCATTGAATTCCCGCTTTGTTACTGGAAAGTTGAGAACATAACAAAAGATCATACGAAGAAGCTACCTATTGATCGAGCATTCCCACGGTGAGACGGAAGAATCTAGTGAGACGGAAGAGTCTAGTGGTATTGTTAAATACTGCTTGGGGTACTGTGGGTTAATAGTAATGACACTTTGGCATCGAAACCATCCTTGACACTACAGTCATCGACAGATGAAGGCTTTTTTAGCAGCATAGTTTTATTTTTATTTTTATATAGCAGGCTTAGGGTTAGAAAAAAAAGAAGAAAAAATCGTAAATCAGTTACTTTCATGAGTGAAATATTTCTTTCTTTCTTTCTTTCTTTCTTTTTTTTAATTGTTGGAGCGTCTGTGTGTGTCTGCGTGTATCTGTGTGTGTGAGAGACAGAGAGAGAGAGAGAGTGAGTGGGGGAGATTTAGATAGAGATGTTGTATACAACAGCCATAATGATATCAATAACAACGGTACATATACAAATACAAACACGGGCGAAAACATGCTAATACAAATGCAGTCAGACTGTTGTTCAGGTACGAACGGTTTTATTAACTTCTGACTTCAGTTCATCGACACGAGGAGAGAGACACAATTCTTAAAAGTCTTTCGTAATCATACTATGCTAACCCCACCCCCAACGTTCGGCACATCTCGTGGTTTTTAAGATCTCTATTCATCTCTGCCAGTAGAGATCCGAAAAAAAAATCTCTTCGACTCAACGACCGAATCCCCAACTCTCAATTCAATGGCAGAAACTCAATTCTCTGCCTCCATGGTCTAATTTCAACTTTCAACTCACTCTTTTTCAAAATCCTCAAATTCTCAGGACCCTCTCTTCTGGGCATGACGTCATCCACACTCCAGCCCCATTTTCTTTCTGGGGGTTTATTATGACAATGGTGATTGTCATATCCTTTGCGTACGAGCGTAAACTGCACCAATTGACTATACAACTGAACTCTTAACCCGAATAGTTCAAAGCCCAACCAAACTGAATGATAAATATGATTAACGAAAAATGATTAATATAAAAAAAAATCATTCCGTAAATATATAACACACCTTTCCTCCCCACAAAATGAAATCATTTTATTATAGAAGATAACAAAATATTTTTTAAACTGATGTATCAATGTGAAAGGATTTTCCTTTTGTTTTTCTCCATTTTCTTCCTTTCCGATTTCCTAATCTGTAACAATTATGCAATGTAACACTCTTCCTCATATCGACTTGACCAATAAAATTACAGTAACAAGAATAACAATTTAAATATAAACAAAACACAATAAATCATTCAACCGTCCAAAACTAAAAGTCAGTAAAAAAAAGTGTTCGTATCGTCCTTCATTTTCTTTTTTTTCAATTTTTAAAAATATTTTCTGGTTCTTCTTTTCTTGTTTTCGTGTTTGTTTACTTTACCAATTGGTATGTATTTTTTTTCTTCAGTCTTTATTTTTATTTTTTTTATTTTTCACGGATCAATTGCACATTATCTGTCTTTTGCTCATTTTGCTTTCCTTCTACATCCGTAACTCATTACTTCTAACCTTTTTCTCTCGTAATCTCTGTCATTAATTTATATATATATGTTTTTTTAATAACGCACACTATCATTGTTCGTGCCCTGTACATTTTCCATTAAGCGTCCTTTACAACTAAGAAATGTGGTAAATTTTCCCAGGAAACTATTTTTCTTTCCAACCAACACAAACCGTTCCCGTTTTCGTCCCCTTTTTCTTCAACTTTTGACACACACCCCTCAATCGCTCTATCTCTCATCTTTTCAATAGCTAACGAGTACCTTTTTTTCTTTTCTCTTTCAGCAAGTACCTCTACAAAAGCATGGCTCTTATCCAGCCATCATTTCTTCATTTTTACTTATTTCGACCATAACAACACAAAACTAGTTTCTTCCTTACTTCCAAAGATGAGTTAAAATATCCCGGGGGTTCTTTTCCTAAGCAACCCAAACGTTTACTCTGTCTTTTACTCTTTTCCAATAGTTAACGAGGTTACATTATTTATTTATCTATTTGGTCGACTATATTTCTCCCTCGAAAACAATTCAAAACCGAGTCCATAAATTTTTCGGTACATACAACAAGATACGTCAAGATTTTGCACACATACTCCCTAATCTCCCATCCCCAGTTTCAAAATATCCTCTTCAACACAACGGTCTGGCCTCCTACCAAACCCCCAAAATTCTCAACCCCATTCAAGGGGGACATTCACAACCCAGTCTGGCTACTAACCAGTATCTCAAATCAATCTCAAACCAATTCCAAAAGGAATTCACAAAGCGCTGACCTGGCTACTAACCAGTACCTAAAATTCTCGACCCCTCTCTAGAAGAAGACCTTCACAAAACCTGGAATGGCTTCTACCAGTACCCCAAATATCGATCCCACTCCAGGGAGACTTCACAGAACACCTCCAATTTTTACAACTTTTCCAAATATCGAACCTGTCCCACAGTCCTAACAACGGATCCAAAGGTATATGAGCATTCTCCCGACAAATATCGCCGATGTCGGATCCTTCCAAGCTCGGAATTGAAAGACACAAGGAAAAAATATCCCACTATAAAATTTCTACGCTTTACGATAGCATCCACAAGTTACTACAAAATTTCATTCACAAAATTTGTTTACTATCAAGATTCATTCATAACAAACCCCAAATCCTCATTGTCCCCCAATTCGAAATTTGTTTTTACAACCTGTCACTTTTTGACATATCATATTTTCTGTTTCTCTCTCTTCCTTCCTCCTTCCCTCTTTCATAGTCCCAAAACATAGCTGTAAACAGTATCAACTCATATATAGAATATACTGGATTTTATTACCGATTTCAAATTTTCTTTTATAATTATTTAAATTCTATTGGACGCGACTCTTAAAACCTTGAAAGAAAGATACAACCAATTTTTTTCATAATTAGCTAAATTTTATCAACGCCAACCAGGAAATTCAAAGATACACAGAAGGAAAAGAATTACTTTTCTTAATTTGAGCAATGTACCAACCACTTTTCCCTTTCTTTTAAGTAATTAAATAAATTCCATCGGGCACGAACCACCCAACTTAAAAACGACAGAGAAAGACATAAAATTTATACATTGAGCAATGGACCTTATTTTTCTTTCTTTTTTTTTTTTTTGTCTTTTCATGCCTTCTTCTCGATTCTTTTGTTCTAATTTTTCTTCTTCGTTCTGGGGCCTTGTGTCGAACATTTTTTTTTCTTTTTTCTAACCTTATTGCTTGTCTTTGGAGTTGAGTTTTTTTTCTTTCCGTACTAGTTTCTTCTTCGGCTGTGGTAACACAGTTTTTTTTTGGGGGGGGGGGAGTTTTTTTTCTTTCCGTTGTCTCCTTCTTCGTTCTGGGGTAGCACAGTTTGTTTTTTGGGGTTTGGGGTTTTTTTCTTTCTTTGGAGTTGAGGTTCTTATTATTCCTTTTACGTTCTCCGTCTCTCCCACCTGAAACAGTAGTCACCCAAAATTCATTTCCCTCATTTTTAGCCACTTCTAATCGTCTAAAGCACCGTGGACAACCTAAGTTCAAAATCAATCTATGTCTAAATTTTTTCTTCTTGCAAAGACATAGCAAGCCACTGCGCACCAAAATACATTCATTATGTTGTATACTACATATGCAAACTACAGGCAAATACAGGCGTATGCAAATACAGGCGGAAACAGGCAAATACAAATACACAGGCGGACTCTATTGTTCAGGTACGAACGTTTATTAACTTCTGACTTCGGTTCTTCGACAAGAGGAGAGAGACACAATTCTTAAAAGTCTTTCGTAATCATACTATGCTAACCCCACCCCCAACGTTCGGCACATCTCGTAATGTTTAAGATCTCGATTCATCTCTGCTGGTAGAGATCAAAAAAACTTAACCGCTGCCGCAACGGTAGAAAACTCAGCTATCTGCCCCAATGACAGAGAACTCAACTCTCTGCCTTCATGGTCCAAAGTCAATTTTCAAATGACACTTTTTCAAAATCCTCAAATTCTCAGGACCCTCTTTTCCGGGCATGACGTCATCCACACTCCAGGCCCATTTCCTTTCAGGGGGTTCATTATGACAATGGTGATTGTCATATCCTTTGCGTACGAGCGTAAACTGCACCAATTGACGATACAACTGAACTCTTAACCCGAATAGTTCAAAGCCCAACCAAACTGAATAATAAAACATAATTAACGAAAAATGATTAATATAAAAAAATCATTCTTTAATTATATAACAGAGAGTGATTCTGCACGAATTTCCGTTTGTTTATCGTTCCCTAGAAAGCATTGAGTCTATTTACCAGCAGTGGTAGAATTGCCGGTACCAGTGATAAGTGTTCGAGTTCAGGTAAAGACAAGATTCCGAATGCTGATTTTTACGGTAGACACTTTTCATTCGGAAGATTAGTATAGAACAATCTTCTTATCCTCTCTTTTCTCTCATTTGGTTCCTCCGTTAAAGTTAGTTTTAAAAATGAGTCTAAAAAAGAACAAGAAGGTTTTAACATAAGTTTTCGTGTGAATAAAAACCAAAGTTTCTTCGTAGTCGATGGAACATTTTTTGTTTATTGAATTTTATCGATTTTTTCATAGCGACATTTGTTCCTAAAGAAACATTGATTTACTTTTGCCTTTGAGACATGAACACTCAGACAATACGCATGAGCAATGACTTTTTCTTTGAAGGTATCGGAGGACTTACCCAGTCTCTCTCATTAGTGTTGCCCGTGTATTAGAAATTCCCAGAACCAGATTCACCTCGAAGACGAAAACATGATCTCATATTATTTGTTCTTATATTTACTTAACCAAGTAGAAAGCCATAGAAATTTGATTTAGCCGCCAGTTCACTATTTCTGGTCACAAAGATAAAAGTATGTTGCACATCACCAGGGAGCAATAGTTAACAAGTCATTATTTCTAGGTGCTAAAATCGATCTTTATTAGTGAATTTATTTTTAAGAAATATTTTCCCTGTTTGTGGTATTAACTTTTCATAATTGCTAAAATTCTTCTTCTGATCAAAGTAACATTAAATTTTTTCTTTTGTTTTTATTCTAGATTTTCATGAAAATATTAACAGAGCCTTGCCGTCATTTCTCTCTCTCTCTTTCTCCACTCTCTCTCTCTCTCTCTCTCTCTCTCTCTCTCCTTCCTTCTACTTTTATAGATTGGGGGGGGATCTTTCCTTCTCTACTTTGTCCGCTACATTAACTTGTAGTAAAGCTGTCTGCAATCTTTCCGTCTCTCTGTGTTGCTCTGAGATAAACCTTACTCATTTGGTAAGTTGATTGGATCCAAAAAAAAACATGACCATGGAAGATTACGAGATAATCTTTGTCGCAAAGAAAACATGACCATGGAAGATTACGAGATAATCTTTGTCGTAAAGAAAACATGACCATGGAAGATTACGAGATAATCTTTGTCGTAAAGAAAACATGACCATGGAAGATTACGAGATAATCTTTGTCGTAAAGAAAACAGGACCATGGAAGATTACGAGATAATCTTTGTCGTAAAGAAAATCCTTGCATCTAATTACTCTGTAATGACACTCAAATTTATACAGTTATACTGTCATCAAACCACAGAAAAAAAATCTATAACAGCATTCACGTCCATTCTAAATTAACAGAACGAAATTGGAGGTTTAATTTGATTATCCAAATCAGTTTTCATGAAGAGTTAATAAGAAAATGCGTTATTTTCGAACACCAGATCTTACAATTCTGCATTCGTCAAAAGAAGTAAACAAATAAATTTTTAAAATCATTAGCATCAGTTCATTAGTGAAAAGGAAAACAACTGTTACGTTTTGCTCTGGCTAAACAAACGACAACACAATAAAGACGAACGACACAGTTCTTAGAAGAATATACCTTTCACTTTATTTGAAAGAGTTGTGTGTGAGAGGGAGTTGGAGACCGAACAGAACAGCAGCATATTGACCCCCACTCTATTGGCCATAACCGTGTTTCTTTCCCGTTCTCCTGGGCTGCTCAACCGGGGGCCTGGGGGCCCAGCCTCTCTGGGTGCTGGTTTTCTCTACCGCATCTTATCTCCAAAGTCTGATCCCCAACTGCTTAATCGGGGGCCTGAGGGCTCCCTCTGCTGGGTGCTGGCTTTCTTTATTGCATCTTGTCTCCAACTGGTCTGGTCTCCAAACTAACTGACTTCCTGTCCTCACCGAGTTATATAATAGTTCAACGTCCCCCCCTTCTTGTGGACGTCACAATCGCACTCATTCAACCCGTCCACGGTCAAGGTTATATTCTGATATTCCTTGAGCGGATGCACCTGTTATTTACATAGGTGCATTTCCTATGTTGACCGCCCGGCCGGGTCGTAAGTCAATATACAACACAACAACATAGACAAAGTCAAACGATTTTAAGAACAACTGCATATTATTTGCTTGTAAATATTTGTCACATCAAGAAGACACTAAAATCAGATATTTATTTCATTGGTCATTTTTGTTGGAATGTTTTCCAAATTGTTGCTTAGATTTGAACCTTCTCGCGATGTTTAATTGTCACACTGTGTTAATTAATTCATCAATCTATTCAATCACTTTGTTACTTGCCTGCTTCTGTTCATTCGGGGAAAAATGACTTGTAACCATTTTATGTTATTATTATAATTTCTAAAGTTAATTAGGACTAATTAATTACGATTCGATATCTCTGCTAAAATCTTGGCTATAACCCACAGACTTTTGATCCGTAAGAAAATTTAGAACTGGCGTTATACCAACTCTAAAAAATGAATTGCGTCATTTTTCGTCGCAATAAATCAATCGTCAAGGATGAGTCCCCGTAATGCAGTGGCTAAAGTGCTGAACTGCAGCCCCGGAATAAGCGAGTTCGAACTCCATTTGCGCTATTATGTTCACTTTCGAATTAATATCCCAGGGAAAGACATGAACTCCATTATATTTCCAACTATGGGTTAAATAGTATCACTGCTGTTCTTCTACAAAGATGGCTTTGGCATTAGATAACCCACAAAGGTTGATATACCATAAAATAACAAAGAAAGAAATCTATCGTCAAATATTTGGTCCGAATACGTTATACTGCTGGTTTATTCCTTGATTCGAATTCCAAGAACATTATTCCATCGCAGAACTCATAAACCTGCCACAACAATTATTAAAAAGGATGAGGGTTTAGATACATTCATATCGAGAAGACGGCTCCCCGTTCACACATATTCAAACAAGAGCTTCTTATAGCTTAGAACATTTAGAATACCTCGTTATGTGAGTGTATATGATAGAGCTAAGTGCTTTCCAAAATCATCCATTTTTTTTTTTTTTTTTTACATTTCGTTAAGTTACTTCCGAAGCCTAAACGTTGAATGAAAAAAAATCATAATAAATAAGCCGGAAGTGGCTACCAATTAACACTTTTTTTCTTACATAACACCTTTCTCAAGAATCAGATCTCTTCCCTAAATCTTTAGAACCATTTTCTGGGAACTGATTTACATAGAAATACTGATAGAAAAATTGAGATCCTATCAGTGACCATCAGGAGGAACCCGGGTCATTCAGAATGACATACACATTATCATCATCAAATTGCACTGATAACATGGAGTTCCCCGACTCTCTCTCTCTCTCTCTCTCTCTCTCTCTCTCTCTCTCTCTCTCTCTCTCTTCGGTAAAAAGATCTTTTCTAAAAAAATTTGATGTCAGAACATTTAGAAAGCACTGCAGGTTGTATGTGACCTGCGGACCGCACTTTGACTTGTTTATACTTTCAACAACAAACCTTTCAATAATCACTTAAAATACTTTAGATTTCAACTTAAAATATATAGCATTTTCATTAATTGAAAAAAAATCAATCACATGAATATGTATTAAAAAAAACAAAATTCTCGTCTGTTTCTAAGTTTGTTGCGATACACAACTTTTAATACCCAATAATCTGTTCGCGAGAATGTGTTTGCGCATTCAGGAGTGTCATTTTATTTTACATATATGAGTCATTTATATTGCGTATATGTGTCATTCTATCTTGCATATATGTGTCATTCATTCTGCATTGCATTCATAGCTTCGGTGTATAACAATGGAGTTTCTTAATCATTTTTCAGAATAATGGAAATAACAACAATATTACATAAAAAATACCATCCGATTGGCTATTTTTACAAGAACCTTGCTTTCAATCGTCTAGTTTCTAAAATGACCTTAAGTTTTTAAAATCCTTTGAAACGAAAATCGAGTGACCAAATGAGACTCAATCAAACTGATTTTAGTGTTCTTGAATACATCTTTAAGTTCAAATCTCGACACAGATCATAGCATTCGAAAATATCAACGGAAACTAATTAAGTAGTTAATGGGATTTGTTGTTGTTTAATAACAGCATTTGTTCATCGAGTTAAAATTGGATTATTACTGCAAACAATAAAGAATTAACTTAAGCGATATTTTCTTTCTGGTGTACGAGTTATGTCTGTCTGGCGATTAAGAGGATTTGAAGGGGAAAAAGCGTCTTTTAAATCAACAGAAACGTGGAGTGCGCCAGTTAAAGCCTCCAGACGAACTAAGCACCACTTTTTGAGTCGGATAGTTGTCTTTATTTGCTAAGGGTCTTGCTTCAGATATTCGATAATACACACACATACTGTGGGTATATATATATATATATATATATATATATATATATATATATATATATATTGTGACGGCAAATTGCTTATAATCCCAAAATGGGACTTTATTTTTGCACGTGTGAAGACGGGGCAGGTTGGCACTTGATCCCCTACAGAAATAAGTCCTGTTCAGAGTTCTTCTCTCAGGCATATAAGAACTGGCATATTACATGAGGGAATAATTTAGGGCCAGACTGACCACCGCTGGCAAGGGGTTCCAAATTTCACACTATCACACACCCACCAGGTCGCTTTCTTCTTTCCCCGAGATAATGGAAGATTACGAGCCTATAGGTTTTAGTCGTAATAATATTCATATTGTTGTAGTCGGCAACTCCGGTTTCCCGTGTGATACTTTAGGAATTAATAGGACAGTTCTAAGAAAGATAATATAAGGCGAATAGAAGCTGAAAGGAAAGCATGGAATAACAACATAGACCACATGGTAAAATGAAAATACATAGGTTCTTTACTACGGTTATATATATGCGTTCAAAGTGTTAAAACATATAATTGGATTGTCCATGAATATGAATGTCTTTTCTTGGCTTTATCCTTTTTCAAATTGAGAGAGAGAGAGTGGTAAACAAAATTTGGGTGTAAAGGAAAAATGTCCCAAAGTTACTTATCTTATTTTTTTGACGGGGTTCCACTGGAGAATTTTCTTCTTTCACGGGCTAATAGACTTTGTACTGTTTTTAATACTGGCTTGAAGGATTTGGGGTCCTTCGTGTCTCAGCTAATCTTTTGTCTTTAGCCCGGAGTAAAATGGCTATGGTCCGTCTGCCACGGGCCTTGCTCAAAAACCCCCTTTTTACTCCTTTACTTCCGCTGAGGGGAAGGGAACCCCACTTCCGTTTTGGGGTCCCAGCCAATCATTTGGCTTCTCTCTCTTTCCCCTTCCGATGTCCGGCGACCTGAGGTCACTTAAGTGTGAACATCTAGTCTATCCTGCGTGACCCACATTCTCTCTTAACGGTCACTTTTTGACTGCTAGAAAGCGCTAATAGCAACACGGGAGGATAGTATCATTCCTACCTCTTCGTCTCCGTGAGCTATCACGTGACAATATATATATTGCTCCTTAAGTTTAAGTTGAGCTCTCTTTGGATAATTCTACCACAGAAAACCATACACACCAAATATACTTCACTGATGGAGACATTTACACTGGATTACTTCCATCTGAACCCCTCGGAATTACAAATTGACCAAGGAAAGGAGGTATTCAACCAGAATTTCCTGAAGAAATCCCGAACAACAAATTTCTCGACACTTTTGAGGATGATTTATTTAAATGATTAAAAAAATGAAATTTTGTAAGTAAATTAATAATTTTCTGTCTAAAATTAGAAAAGACATTGAGGACATTAAAAAATCGGATTTGGGTTAGAGCTGATAAACCGAAAAACATATATAAGATTAGCCCGTCAAATTATCATAGAATCTTACAAAATAAGATTTCTGATACTTACAAAATTTGTCACAAATAAGTAACGACACGGCTAAATTTACTTGCAAATTGCATATTAATGACAGGATTGGTAAATTAATGAAAAAAGTCTTTATATTTTATTCAAAGACCATAAATCTAATTTCCATAACAAACAACAGTCTAGATTAACAAACCCATTCGAGACTGAACAAGGCCTTGTTTCCAAAGATTTCCACAAAAAAATTATCTTTAATATACAAAAAGACTCTAAGGCACAACCTTTGGAAAAAGTCATTTAATGAAATAGAATGATTTTAAGATATTAAGTGTAAAATTTGATATTATTGAATTGTATCCCTTTATTTCTAAAGATTTATTATTAAAAAGTTTAAACCATGAAGAGAACTTAATAGACATCACAGAAGAGCAAACAGAAATGATCTTAATTTGTAGAAAGTCTAATCTTATTTATGATGAGTCAACTAGGAAAAAATATTGCTCAAATAACATTGATGTTCCCATAGGTGCTTACGACTCTGCACAAACAGTTGACTTGAGAGGTATTTATATATTAGTTACTCAAGATAGGATAATTGACCGCAGGCAAACACGTTCATATAGAGATGACGACCTCATCTTCATCCCAGATAGTAATGGCCCCAAAACTTCAAAAATACATAAGAAAATGATAAAAGCCTTCAAGTTACTTGGATTTAAAATTGAAATATCATCTAAGCTTAAAATAGTTAATTTCCTTGACATTTCCTTTAATTTTCGGAATAATACTTTTAAACCATTTAGTAAAGATAACCAAACATCTACTTAGACTAATGTCAACTCCAACCACACCAGATCAATAATAAAACATTTACCGAATGTGGTTTGCATAAAGATTAAGAGATTATCTTTTAACAAAAATATTTTCGATGAAAATAAGAGAATATGCAAGGAGGCCCTAGAAAAAAAGTGGATTCCAACGGAGATTAGAATACCAGGAACAAATGATGAACAATAAAGTAACTAAACACGGCAACATAAACAATGGCGGCGACACTAATAAAAGCAAGAGTAGTAATGATAGTTACAATTATATAATTAAAGTATAAAAATTTATTTCGAACAAAAAAACCGACCGACTACGTGTGGCTCTTAAATTTGGCCAGAATGAAAAAGGAAGAAGTAAGCTAAGACAATAAGGCGCCAAAAGTTGCCTCTCTCAGTGCGAACTTGGGAACCAAACTATTAAGGCAGGAAAAATAGCCAACAGACTGGTTTCGTCATTCGCTTCTTGAACAGCCGATAAGTATTCAAACAGGCAAGAAGCTTTCCGAGAAATTCAACCTAAAGTCAACTCGACTGAAATTTAATTAAATAAAAACTAAAATTCAAACCGAGAATTCTACTGAAAGATAACTTTACAGAAGACATAGATTCAAAGAACCCTGTTTTCCAGACTCTCTCTCCCCTCCTCTTTCTCTCTCTCTCTCTTTCTCTCTCCCTCCCTCCCCCCTCTCTCTCTGATAAATCTAGCAAATTAAACCAAAATTTGCATCACTTTATTTTTTCCATCTTTTCTTTCTTATTTCTTTGTATAAAATTCGTTTCTAAAACTCTCTTGTCGGTATTATCTTCTTGAATCAATATCCGAACGAGAAAACTGCGGAACTTACTGTTTGAACTTTCCATTAAAACCTCCTTAAAAGTATTTATCCCCTTTATGCTGTTTATTTGGCATTTTACTGTCATTCTTTTCACTTTACATTTTGATTTCAATTCCCCTTTATTACAATTTTGATATTTCTTAAATTCTTTTCGAAGATAGTGACAACAATATTAAATCTAAAAATTAAAAAAACTCAGCAGAGCAAAGGAAATGTAATCTAGTTTAACCCTCCTTTCTGTAAACTTTCTAATATCAATATAGACAAGTACCTCCTTAAGTTAATAGACAGGCCTTTTAGCAAGGACAACAACCAATTGAATAAAATTTTTAATAGGAATACACAAAAAAATAGTTACTCTTGCACGAATAATATATCTAAAATGATTAATAATCATAACGAGAATATAATAGACCAATCGTTAAAAAATAATCAGCCAAGAAATAAATTGCTTTTTTATAGTAAAAATAAAGTCCCATGGGACAAATGTGAAATTCTGAGAAAATGGTCTACCAAGCAAATATTTTCCCATGGAAGATAGTAAGGAAGATAAAGTTTATATTGGAATCTCGGCTGGAAACTGGAAACAGAGGGTCTACGATCATAGACACTCTTTTTCTAACCTTTTACTCGGAAATCAAACAGCCCTATCGAGGTGGTTTGGGACTTTAAGCGATAGGGACCTAACGCCACAAATTAAGAGGGGATTTATTAAAATATCTTCTAATCCTGGAAGCTTCAACAGTAGATGTAATCTTTGCGTGGAGGTAAAAATAAGCATCATTAGATATGAATTTACTTGCCAACTATTAAATAAATGTAATGAACTAATTTTTAAATGTCGACAAAAATGAATTCAAACTTATATGATAACGGTTAATAATGGAAAAATGGGACCTTGATAACAATAGTAAGATCAAATTTATCGTGTCAGTATTACTGTTAGTATTGTTGGTAATGTGATAACGGTGACGGTGAGAAGTAAAGTATAAAATAACAGGTTAGTGGACTTTAACTAGAATATTTTTTATTTTTTACTTTATCTATCTATTTATTTCTAATTTTTGTGTATGTGTGACCTGCTGTTCATAAATATTTACTATAACACATCTGTGTCAGGCGCGCAGATAATTAACAACCCCTGGGTTTGGTATAGCCACAATATACTAGCCATGAAAAATGACAAATCGAAACATAAATCAACATGGGGCCCAGAAAACTGGTTTGGGTGTCATGATGGGAAGGTGCTCCCTTCATAGCCAACTTAGGGAACATACACGGCATACTGCGAAAGTTGGCTGTTCTTCCAGGAACACAAATGATTCTTCTTTCAGGTACACAAACGATGAACAAATCGATCACTCACACCAGAGACCACGGCATAGAAAATGGACTAGGGAAGATAACAAACTAGCATTATACTGTTATTTTAGGAGCAACCCTGCAAAAAGAGGGTATAGAAAAAGAATGATTGAAATCTAGACAGAATTTGGTAGATTTAAGGCAACAAAGCAAAGGCTCGCTGATCAGGTTAGTCTGTGAAAATTAGTCTGTGAAAAAATCGGGGTCCCTTTGAAGACCACAAACATAAAGTCAAAACCCGGTTAGGAACTCAGAGATAAAAAGACTACGACAACAAGCAAGAATACTAAAACGGAACATTAAGAAATATTCGGACGAAACTGAAAAAGCATGGCAACTAGAACGAAAATAAAACTTGAGAAGACCAACCAAAAAATACTGGCCAAAGAAGGAAGACTAAAACGATACCGAGACAAGAGCAAACAATATAGGCAAAACAGGACGTTCCAAAACAGCGAAAAAAATTCTACCAACAATTAGGGGGAGAATGGATAAAGCCATACCAACAACCGGATGCTAAAGAGGCAAAAAGATTTTGGAGCAAAATATGGGAACAGAAAGATCATAACAAAAAGGCCGAATGGATAAATAACATGGAAACAAAGTTACGAATGCTCGAAGAAGGCCCTTAAGTGAACGTACACCCCAACGGGCTCAAGGCAACACTTTAAAAAACATCAAACTGGAAAACTCCCGGCCTAGATGGCATACACGAATTTTGGTTTTAAAAATTCACCTCCATACATGACAGAAATGAATAAATGCATACAGAAAACCGAGATCCCCGAATGGATGACCAAAGGGAAGATCACTCTAATACAAAAAGACTCCTAAAAGGAACAGTCCCAAACAACTATAGACTCATAACATGCCTACCGATGATGTGGAAAATACTAAGGGCACAAATTAGTGAGAATATCTACTACTCATTGATAAGCCGTGGAATCTTCCCCGAGGAACAGAAAGGATGTTGCAAGAGAACTACAGGCACCAATGAACCTCTCTCTATATATAGATCAATACATCCTCAACGAGAGTAAAACGAAATGGAATAATCTAACTATAACTTGGATTGACTACAAAAAGCCTTACGATATGGTTCCTCAAAGCGGGATGCTACACTGTCTAAAAATGTACAAAATACCCGACCCAGTCATACAGTTTATCGAGAAGACCATGAAAACCTGGAGAGTGGAATTGACAGCAGGAGGAAAGAGCTAAGCAAATGTAAATATCCAAAGAGGCATATTCCAGGAAGATGCACTATCACCATTACTATTTGTAATAGCCATGATGCCATTCAACCAGATCCTTAGGAAATGCACAGCTGGATAAAAACTTCATAAATCGCAAGAAAAGATCAACCACTTGATGTACATGGGCGACATAGAACTTTTTGCCAAAAAACGAAAAAGAATTGGAAACCCTAAAACAAACTGTGGGAATATACGGTCAAGACATTGGAATTAAATTTTGGCATAGAAAATCGCGCTATGTTAATAATGAAAAGTGGAAAACGACACATGACGGAAGGAGTCGAAGAACCAAATCAAGTAGTGATCAGAACGCTCGGAGAAAAAGACACCTACAAATACTTGGGGATATTGGAAACTGACACCATCAAACAAGTGGAAATTAAAGAAAAAATTACAAAAGAGTCTCTCAGAAGAACCAGAAAATTACTCGAGACAAAACTCAATAGCAGGAAGCTTGTCAAAGGGATAAATACGTACTTGGGTAGTCCCCTTCGTAAAATACTCGGGACCATTCTTGAAGTGGGCCAGAGAAGAACTTAAACATATGGACCAGAGAACAAGAAAACTAATGACCAGGCATAAGGCTTTGCATCATAGAGATGACATTGACAGACTATATGTGTTAAGAAGAGAGAGGGGAAGAGGACTTGCCAGCATTGAAGGCAGCGTCGACGCATCGTTATAAGGACTCGAAGACTTCAGAGAAAAGCACAGAGGAACACTGAGTACAGCCACCTGAAATGATACAAACGACATGAGGATCAGCAGAACGACAATAACTTGAAAACAAAAAAGGAAAAAAAAAACAACGCTATGGACGTTTTAAACAACTAACAAGCGACATCTCACCCGAGAAAATGTGGACGTGGCTAAAAAAAGGAAACTTTGAGAGAGAAACTGAATCTCTTCTAATAGCAGCACAAAACAACACCATAAGGACTAACTATATCAAAGAGAGAATAGATAAGACGCAACAAAACAGCAGATGTAGGTTATGTGGTGATAGAGACGAAACCATTAATCACATAATAAGCGAATGCAGCAAATTAGCGCAGAAAGAGTATAAGCCTAGGCACGACTGGGTGGGGAAAGTGATCCACTGGGAATTGTGCGAGCAATTGAAGTTTGACCATACGAACAAATGGTATATGCATCGCCCAGAATCTGTCTAAGGGTCGAACGCTAAACATTCTGCTTAAGAATTCAGTACCATCAGAGTTAGATCATTTACATGTTTTTTATTCTACAAATTGCTGAGAAAACGAATAACAGGTATTATTTATTTGCAATCTCATTTTTCTTATGTTTTTTCTTTCTTTCGTTTTTATAAACAATTGTTTTGTCTTAAATAGATGGTGCTTGCCGGAGAAATGAGAGGGACTGAAAGAAGGATCTCGTGATATTTATTAGCGGAGGGAGATTGTTGGCAGCAATATGTCGCTTTTTTAGTAACTGCTAGGGACATTCAAGACATATGACGCGTTAACACGAATAACCAGTTTGGCCCTGTATGAGCTGCACCGTCCTAAACTCGATCGTTTGCCTCTAGAAATTATAACATGTGCGCAATCATGCAACAAAGCAAGGTTTACGTTCTTGGAAGTGTACTGTAAACAATTCTACATACAGGAAATTTTGTTGTTTTTCTAGAACTTGGGGGATTATTAAAAGATTATTGATAGTGCTATTAAATATCTTGTACAATTATAAATAAATAAATCTATATATTATACACATATATCGAGTGAAAGTAGTGGCTTTTACAGTTAATATAGTGTCAATATATGAATCGCCATTGTTCACTTCCTTATCAAATAAAATCCACTTCTCTAGGATCGCTTAAAAGATTAAGAATTTGATTACTTGTTTTCTGTATTTCTTGATTTTGAAAACACAGTTTTTTTTTCCAAAATCAGTTTTAAAGATTTAACCTAGCGGATCCTTTTTTTAATGAGCCTAACCTAATCCTAATCTTATCCTAATCCAAGACGAAGTTAATCTATTCTGGACAGTAATCTAAACTCCCATAATACACCTCTGAATGAACTATATAAATTATAGTGAAGAAGAAGAAGAAGAAGAAGAAGAAGAAGAAGAAGAAGAAGAAGAAGAAGAAGAAGAACAACAACAACAACAACAACAACAACAACAACAACAACAACAACAATTTTTGCCCATCCTGGAACAAGCAACAAAAAGCGTCGGTCTCTATGTGAACTCAGATAAAAAAAAGTGTTCGTGTCTTTTTATCGAGATGGTGCCGTTTCCTCATGAAATGGCAAGCCACTAAATTTAGTAGACCAGTTCATATACCTCGGTAGCAATATCACATCTATTGAAAGAAAAGCATAGACAACTATTGACAGGTCATCGACCATATGAAAATCTGATCTCTCTGATGAAATAAAACAGGAATTCTTGCAAGCTGTTGCCGAGTCATTACTATTTGGTGGTTGCATCACTTCGACTTTAACGGAATGATTGGGAGAAAAAGATAGATAGGAACTACACAAGGATACTGCCTATTATCTTAAACAGATCCTGGACGCAGCACCCAACAGTATAGCAGCTATATGGCCACTTTCCTTCCATCTCACAAACTATCCAAGTCAGACGAGCAAGAGATGCTGACTCCTGCTGGAGAAGCAGAGACGACTTCATTGGAAACGTTCACTAATCTTCACCAATGACATACCAAGAGTGATGGCTGATAAAAACGGACGACAGGAGAGCTTGTTATTGCTGTTGTCCTTATTGATGATGATGATGATGATGATGATGATGATGATGCATATTATTCAGTCAAAGTAAAAATCACTGCAAGAGTGAATAGGGGTATTTGAAGTATTGTAGCGGAGATGAAACTATACATCGCCAGTACCGATAAGTTAGATGTAAACTTATATATCCTTTAATAATGAGAAGAAAATAAAAATGAAGATTCTAGGTGATGAAAAAGATCTACACGTCACTAAACTATCACAAAACCTCTTCGTGGGAGGTAAAAGTTTTGTGAACTTAATTCTATTTGTATTTTTTTTTTTTTATAAAATTACGGAAAAGAAAACATTTAGACAGAATATGATTTTTTTTAAATTTATTTCCCAAGACCTTGAAAACAATTATTGTTAAATTGAATATTTACGAGATTTTTAAGTTACCTGCTTCAAAGATGCAATGGTCACTTAAAAAAAAAAAAGACACTGCAATCTTCTCAAGAAAAAAAGGCTGCCAAGCACATTAAAATGATCACCTCTTCTATTGTCCTTAGGGATGATTTATTCAAATGTTTCAAACTGATTTCAAACTTACTTCCCTTGAATAATTAAAGAATTCAATCCAAGCTTCACCAGTAAATATAATTATTTAGCACTCACTTTGTTTCCAGCAGGTTTATTGATATGGAGTAAAATCTCCTCTCCCAACGAGACAGCCAAATGATACTAAACAGGAAAATTACACCGATATACAAAAGTCCAAGATGAAAAAGATTAAGAAAAAAAAAAAAAAAAACACGCATATATAGAATTTGGATTGAATATTTGTCCGTCTGAATACTGAAGAAGATGATGAGTTGCAATTTTGGGATGAGTTTTCACCAACACTCATTCTATTGCTATCTTCTCACAGTGTGTGAGAGGATTAAAAATATCTGTAAATATTTTCCCCATCAGATGGAAGTATAGGATGTAGAGTGAATAGCTCAAGTTATTATACTTCTTGCTACAAATGATATAGCTGCAACCTCTTCTTCTTCTTCTTCTTCTTCTTCTTCTTCTTCTTCTTCTTCTTCTTCTTCTTCTTTATTGTTGTTGTTGTTTTTGGACCATAATCAAAATTTCTCTTCATCCCATTCTGGATTTTATCTTAATTCCTATTTTCTATGTCAAGCTTGTCATTAAAAAAGGAAGGATATAAAAAAAGAACATACTCGAAATTACTTGATAGCTGTAAACTTTTTGTCAATTTCCCAAATGTACAATAACACACACCGCCAATCTTGATTATTCTAATACAGAATGTTTTCCTTTAATTAAACGCTCTTTTGACCTTCTGCCAACTAGACAACTCCCAATGCGAATTTTAATCGGAGAGTATGAAATTATGGAAGACATGAAAGCTTAATTGAAAAATTGGAACATCGATATTTCATGGCATTATTTCTCTTCACCAATCAATAAATTGATTTCTCTTTCGAAGTAGCAACAACAAAAACAACAAATTACTATTACTGATCACAACAAGTAAAATCTTGCAGAGACACATATTTTTTCAGAAATAGCAGAAACGAATATGTTGAAATATGATAAATTCGTCGGAAAAATGGAAATAGACATTTGTTTTGTAATCGTGTGCCAAGCTAAGCTTGGTGAACGTCTGCAAATTTGGTAGGTAGATAAGTGTTTTACGACATATCAACCATTGCAGATTAATACCAAATCATCTTTTCTATTCGTATATGTGATTTGTATTCTATTCATAAATGGTTTCATATATTGCTATCTAATCCTATTTAATATCAATCATTTGACAGCACATTGTTAAGTGGTTTCAAGTATTGCTATCAAGCACTAATAATTCTATTTGATATTAATCATCTGGGGACGTTAAAATGAATTGATTAAGGGTGAAATTCCAAAATTATAATTCATTTAAAGCAATTTGTTGACAAATACATTTGAGCTTCATATATAATTGATCTGTAAAACTTCAAAGTTGAACAACTGTTTATTCGCACACCTACAATAATATTAGAACAATAGTAAAGAACTCAAAATCATCAAAACTGAATAAAAATAGAACAAAAATGCAGATAATTTTGGACTCACCCACGTATTTTGTTAACTTTGAGCATATTTGATAGTTTAAGACAAACAACGTAGTTTAAATTAAATTTAAGTTCAAAAACGTCCTTGAACTTCGTTACTTGAAATTTAAACAAATGGCACACAACGCTATATCTCTCTCCTCTAACCCTTCATATCTTAATTGCTTTTTAGGGAATTTATTTTTTCGGGTTCATTAAATTACCTAGGAAATAAATTATATATATGGATAAATTACTGTAGAAAATTTGTAATCGTAGATAAATTGTTGGAGATAAATTGTTAGGGATAAATTCACCGGACATCAAAGAAATTATAAGAACTAACAATCATTTGAAAAACAAACTTATCATCCATCGGTTTACAGTTACTATTTCTGATATTTGCTTATAATTTAGCGTCTTATTCCTTTCATAAATTCTTAGTTTGATGATATTGAGTTCTTTACTATTGTTCAATTATTATACCAGATGTACGAATTAACAGTTATTCAACTTTGAAGTTTTACAGATCAATTAAGCTAAATTGTATTTTGTTTACAAATTGCTTTAAATGAATTATAATTTTTGAATTTCACTCTTAATCAATTCACTTTAACGTCTCCCAGACTCCACCAAAAAAGTTTGTAATCTTTAAATTTGTTGTATTGTCATCTGCTGATTCATGCAGAAATATACATATATATGCTGGATACATGCCGACGCAATGAACAACAGACGCACACAATGATAAAGACGCAGGAAGACTTCTTTAACAAAATATTTACCTCCCACTTTATTGCAAGGGTTCGAAAGGGTTGTTCAAGTTTTGCGTGTGAGAGGGAGCTGGAGATCGAACATAACTGCAATATTTTGACCCCCAAAGTTATGGCCGGCAACGTTGTGTCTTTCTCGTTCTTCTGATGCTTAACCGGAGCCCTGGGGTCCACTCTGCTGGGTGCTGGCTTTCTTTACTGCACCTTATCAGCATCTTCTCTGGACCCCAATTCATCAGGGCTTCCCGAGGGCCCCTTCGGCCGGGTATGGCTTTCCTTACCACATCTCGTCTCCAACTCCGTCCGATCTTCAACTGGCCGTCGGACTCAACTGGCAACTGAACTGGAACCGGAACTCAATTGAGTTATATAATCGTTCGACGCCCACTCGATCTTTGAAATCGAATGTTTAATCGTCATCAAGCGGAAATAACTGTCGTACAGTTCAGAGGTCACTCTCTTCCGGTGCATCACTCTGTAGTGGCACAGTGGGACCTTCACCTTGTCCCATATTATCAGCCTTAATCCGCCCACGCGATCTCTTTCGATTACTGGCCATTGGAATGTGTCACTTCCTTCCGGTGCATCACCTTGGAATAGCATTTTTGGGCCGGGTCGAAGGTCAAAACATTAAAAATTCAGATTTACATTTCTGCGATGATACACAGAATATGCAGAATTTTGGTCAACTTTGACCTTTTTTTTTTTTTTTTGTCAGTGACATCAATTAGTGCTCAATTCTATAAATGAGTCAGTAGAAATCTAGATCAATTGAGATATTTTTTAAACGTTCTTTAGTCTTTGGCACGAGATTGCATTAGTGTAATTTTCTCTATAAATACAAAGATGAAACTCGTTACTAAAACCATAACTTTTTCAGCATAATTTGATCACTGGAAGATATTTGATATCAATAAAAATCCACGATACGTATCAAAACTGCTATGGTTCAATGCACAACATGTATAAGAAAGATTCACTAAGAGAAAACTAAATTTTTGTATTAAACAAGAAAACTGTCTGTTTTCCTTAGTATCAAACCATTAATAACTAAGATTTCCTCTGACATCGACGCTAAATTTAATCGACATTTTTAAATTTAAAATAAGTTAGAGTCAATATGGTCGACATATGTTGCTACAATCGTTGTATGAGATAAAAATAAAAATCTATTTCTTCTATAAAGAATTTTTTCGCTCGCTATCATACAAGGGAGTCGTCAATATTTCGTCACCACTGCTCGTCTTATCACATCTTGACTTGAGTATGTTTTCCACTAAAACTAACACTTCCTTTCACTAATTAGTTCCTAACTTAGCAAAAGAAATTTCTCTATTTATGCTGCTTCTACCACAACCTGTAGATTCTAAGGAAAACGTGATGTGGTTGCAGTTTTTGCAGCAAGTGGGATTTTTTTACGTTGTGTTGTTGGTAATCACACATCTATCAAGTTTTGAATTCAGAATTATCCTTCTTCTAGACTGGCTGCCCACCAAGACTAGAAACTCAGTATGTCATGATATTTTAGTTATAACTAACAGGGGATCGCTGTATTCATGCCTTTCTCAAAAGCATTAATGCAAAAGATGTCTCAGCCGAATTTTGAATTTGCTGATTCCATTTTCCATGAAACACACTTCTTTTTTTTCCGCTTTTGCAGCTACGACTTAAGCCATTTGTTGATTCAATTCAGCTGCATTCTATCACTTTATCAATAATCATAAGACAAAACATTTATCCACAGTTGTTTATGTAGTGCACCAGATAAGAATGATTTGGAGGGAAAATTTCTTCGGTTGATTATCGAGGCATAAAATTTGGTATGAATGTGATCTCTAGGTCCTTTTTTTAAGAAACAAGTACTAAGATTAAAAAATTCAATATGGCAGCCATTTTTCAAGATGGTCACCAGTGCATGGAAAAATAAATGTACGCTATGAAAATTTTTGTCTTTTCTCGTTATAGTGTCAATTTGTTAATTTACGTTTTATTTAGCCTATGCTTTTGTGAAGAAACTGATTAAATACCCCAACATAAGAATTTTATATTCCAAACGTAGAACACAACAGTTGCAATCACAAGAGAACAGACATAATATCTTATGTATATAGTCAACCTGAAATCTGAAACAAGATCTAAACGAGGAAAATCCATTAGAAGGAGAACAATAACAAAAAATAAAACATCCGTCAAATTGGAAAAGTTTCTTCAGAAACAACACCAACAAAACAGAACAGTTCGATTTCCTTGTTGACACAGTGACTAAAATGAATTCAAACAACGTATTCTTTGCAAAAAAGAAGGAAAATGCCATCAAAGTCCCAATTGCACTAGCGTCAACCAAGAGGACTTGGCGCCTTGTGCCTATGAGAAAACCAACTCACAAATATTCAGTTAAGGAGATAGAGGGCATTAAAATAGATTCAACGGTACAACTTAACGCAAAACGAAAAAATGGATTTCAGATATGTCACAGGACCAGAGAAAACCGAATGGATACTATTCTTCCACACCTTCACTATATGTGACGTTGTAGCAGATTTCAATGGCCAAAGAAAAAAAATACAATATTTTCAAATAAGTTTCAGCCAGCTTTATGAAACTCAGTTTGAAATTGAAGTGTCTGATTCACAAGTTCTACAGAAATATATAATTGTGATGTATGACCAGTCAAGTACCACTACTTCTGTAGATGAAGTAAGACTTGATCTCTGTACAAAAACAGAAGTCATCCGACTAAAAAAAGAACATGAGCTGCCCATTAAGTCTGACTTTTTAGTAGCTGTGTATCATCCACCATGCAGAATCTCAGTTTCTTTTCAAGTGGGGATGGTCAATAGAAGATAAAAAGTGGAAAATATTCTGGAATCATTTCTGACAATATGGGGATGCAAGACAAAATCTGGAGTGGTGGAAGGTGCGAATATCTATTTAAAAAAAGGGACAACGCTGTACTCTACTCAACAGTTATCTGTGTCAGGTTTAATCTAGTAGGTAATGGACACATTTTCATATCAAATTCAGTATCGCTATATATATATATACAATTTGGTTTGGTTGGATTTTATGGCATATCGACCATTGTAGATTATTTAATCCCACATTCTCTTTATACCTATTATAAATGATTTGTAAACGCATAGTTTGTAGATATCATTTTTAAACGAGTCAGAGCTCATTTATTTGCATACAGTTAAATTGTTATACATACGATTTGTAAATCAATAGTTTGTTGGTGGTCTTATTTTTTATTAAGTCAGAATCAACTTGTTTGGACTCTAGTATTACTATTTTTTGCACACAGTTAAATGGCTCTAAATATTCTAATAATTTTTTTTTTTTGCATTCACTTAAATGGTTTCAAATATAGCTATCTAACAGTTTTATTTGCACACAGTTAAATAGTTTCAAACATTGCTATGAAACACTAACAATTCAATCTATATATACAAGTCAAAAAGTTTCAAGTACTGCTATTTAACTCTAATAATTCTATTCAACATTACTCATTCGTTTGCACACTATCAAATTGTTCTAATTATTGCTAACAATTCAATTAAACATCCGTCATTTACACTCCGTTAAATAATTAAAGAGTTCTATTTCTAACAAATTGATTTAACGTAATTCATTTGTTTGCACACAGTTTAAACGTCAAACTGTTCTATTTGACCCATAGATAGGACTCTATCAAGGGCTACCACTCTGGGTCAGAGTGGACCTTGGAGCAATGGCCACGAAAGAGTGCTCCATATCTTCCCAAAGCTCCAGGACTGGGGCCACGCCTTCAAATGATTTAATCTTATATCCAGGACACTTGATGGCGGGGGGGTTTACCTCTCAGCAAAAATGCAGTCGGTGTATTCTACTGCCCCAGCTAACTGGGCCGTATATATATATATATATATATATATATATATATATATATATATATATATATATATATATATAGTCACTACAATCAGTTCATTCATGAAACAAGATCTAAACGAGAAAAATCTATTTTTTCGGTATATATCACATATGAGGGATTCATCTGGTTGCAATCTTAAAATAGCAAGTGGCTCGAATTTTTTTCTCACTATCTAATAGAAAATATTACTTCAGTCAGTCGTGATTATATCATTAGTTTAACGAATGTCTATGCTATCTATTAAATTCCATTTTCAATTTTAACTTAATTACTTATAATCATGATTTTCGAGTTGTCACCATTCTTGTTAACATTATTCCATTTAACGCTTAACCTCTAGGTCCATGTACCAGAGCAAACACACACACACACACACACATGGAGCACATTTCAATTTTGCTTCAGGGCGCAGTCACCTTGTTTAAAACTATCTCGTCATGACTGAATAGTCACAATAATAAACCTTTTATTATTAATGCCAAACCTGATGGCCCTGAGTCAAAAATATTGAGATTATTTTGAATCGTAAAATAACGCATAAGACGACATATAGGGTTTATGAATACAAAGGGTCCGCGAAACAAACATTATTTTAATCGCTCATATTTCTTACCGCGCTAACTTTTCATCTGATTAATTCAGTTTTCCATTGTTTCTTTTTGCAATGGAAAAGCAGAACTTTATATCTTTGTAATAAAAGCGCTTCTCTTGTTGACCCTTATTCATTTTATTTCAAATAAAATACTGAACAAAGGGTAAAATATATTTAATTCTTTCATTAGTTCTTCTTTGAAACAATCTCTCTAATTTACATGTTGTCAAGTGGCCAATTTTTGCTGATTATTCTCTTTCTCGGTTAAATGACATACGATGAAATTTTCCGACGAATAATTTTGAGATTTTTTTAAAGTTAAAAGCTTAATTGAAACCCTAATCATTTTTATAAAAATGACGTCGTTGTAAACTTTCACTGAAAAATCTATATTCACTCTTGCACCCAAAATAACCAACTTGAAGTAAAATTCATATCAAATTTTACATAATTTACATCGTTCTGGTGAGATTGTACAAATGTTGCACGTTTTCTTCTGAGAATATTGAACTCACGTAAGATGGATCCCAAATCTTTATTAAAATTGACATTCCGCTATAGAAATAGGATTAAGAATTGACGAACACAGACATTGGTAAAACGATATACGTACATTACGTTGAAAGGAGAAAACTTTCTTAAGGGCTTATGCAATAGAAAAGGGTTAACAAAAGGAAGATAATAATAGGAGTTACCGGACTTGTATGCTACTCTTTTAACAATCTTCAAATGAAGGATACGAAACTCAATTATTTGGGGAAAAGTTCTTAACTGTCCACAGTTTTGTCAGTTCTCTCTTGTTCACAGAGTAAATTGATAGAAAATACAACTGAAGTTCATAGATGATTTTCAGTGCCACAAAAACATTTTTACGATATCCTCAGTTGTATAGATATTCTTTAAAGTTGGTTTAGTCTGAAACAAGTTTACAATAACTGGACACCCATTAAGGATTGAACTTACGACAGTTATAACCAAGCGTATGGTTGCAAGGGACAACAAACGAGAGGATTAGATTTAATCTCATTCATTTAAATAAATAGAAGTTGGTAGATTAGAAAAGACACTCTCTCTTCTTCCATCAGATAAGGGTCAGGAGGTGAGTGGGTGTAAGTTGTTCTTGGCTCGCTAGCTTGGTAGCGTGAGGTACAGTGGTGTGGTAGGTTATGAGCGGTCTTGGTCTTGTAGTGGAAATGCTGGGGACTTATTTGTGTTGATTCTGGTGTGAGCTGGTAGGACGTTAACGATCTTTGATCTTGTCCGAAATATGATGTCGACGGTATCTGTTGTGCGCCCCATATACGCACGAGTATGGCCCAAGACTTTTTAAATGTGGGTACCAGGCGTATGGCCGGAGCCCAGACACGCCCATCGGCTCCAAAAATATCTCAGGCTCCGTTGGTATTCCCCTAAAAAGAGGCACCTCAAGCGACAGGCGATAAACCTAGCCTCTCCAAGAAAGGTTAGTCATCCACGTCAGGCAACTTCGACCGACTAGCGTCACCACAGTCACCCAACCAAATCCGTGCCACTACGGACGACCGAAGTGTATCATGTCTTCCCGGTCTCCGGTGTCTACTACCTTTGTGACCTTTTGTTGACCGTTTTATAGCCATGTTTGGGATTGAATCGGCTCTGAAAAACTTGAGGAGGGGTAACTTTGATTGCTTGAAAAAAGGACCTTTTTGATAGTGAATTTATTTTTACATTTCAAAGCGCGGAGTCTACCTGCAAAGCGATGTGTTTTATTTATCTGGTTAATGTTACTTTTTGTCGTATGCTGAAGTTGTTTTTATTTATTTATTTATTTTGCTGGTGAGTGGGTTTGAAATGTATTTGTAAATCAGAAGAGATTTCTGTTATATAACACTACGCTGGCGAATATTCTGCAAGAATAATAAGCTTAGAGAATATCTACAAGGCTACAATTACAAAACTTACTAAGCTAGCGAATATTCAACAAAAATAACAAACTAGCAATCATTTTGTCCGACGTCCTATGTACCAGATACAACTTTCAAATAATTAGTTACACAGAACCAATAAACTTGCTTTTCATTTTGGAATAAAACTAAGTGTCAAACTTAATTATTTGAACAACTTAAAATTTCATCATCATCATCATCATCATATCGCGCTGGTAGCACGGATATCCCTGGCCCTCTCTCGCCATTCCTCCCTATCGTTCATCGCCCTAGGTAGGTCTTCAGGACAACATCCCGTATCCTCACATAGCTGCTGAATGTATGTTCGTACTGGTCGTCCTGCTTTTGCACGGCCATGTGTGGGGGTCCATAAGAGTACATCACTTATGAGTTCGTCCCTGCTTCTCCAGCAGTGTCCTGCATGTCTGGCTCGTCTAACTTGAATAGTTTTCGTGATAGGGTGTAGGTGGCCGTACAGTTGGTGTCTTGTGGGGTGTTGCCGCCAGGACTTGTTTAAGATTGCACGTAGCATTCTTGTGTAATTGCCGTCTAGCTTCTTCTCCAGCCGTTTTGTTAGCGTCCATGTAGTGCAGCCATATAGCAGTATCGATGTGACCGCTGCCTGGAAGAAACTGCGTTTCATTTTATCGGTTAGGTCTGATTTCTAAATAATCGATAACCTATTGATAGCTGTCCATGCTTTCGCTAACCTCGTTTCGATGTCCTTTTCGGTTGATTCGACGCTGCTTCCTAGGTAAGTGAATTTGTCTACTAGTTTAAGAGGGGTTCCTTCTAGAGTGGAGATGTCCCCCGTTTGGTTATAGCACATATATTCCGTTTTGTGTGCATTAACATAGAGGCCTGTGTTTGCTGCTGCTCGTTCCAAACTATGCAGTAGTGTTTCGGCTTGGTCAGGTGTATTTGCCAGTATCGCTATGTCATCGGCGTAGTCGGCGTCGGTAATTGTTGTTGCGGGGTACCTTCTGCTTCTTTTCTTCGTCAGTTCGAAGCCATTCTCTTTGATTTTGTCAATCGATGTTCTAAGTACGTAGTCTAGACAAATGATAAAGAGGTACAGAGCCAGCGTGTCCCCTTGTCGTACTCCTGCTACAATGTCGAAGTATTCTGTGTCTCCATCTGGTGATCGTACTTTTACTTTAGTGTTTCTATAGAGAATCGTTATTGCCGCTACGGTTTCTTTAGGTATGCCGTACGCTAGTAGGATTTGTTCCATCTTTCCTCTGTGAATGGAATCGAAAGCCTTGGTAAAGTCAACAAAAATTAATGTCGCTTGTAGGTTTTTTGCCCGTACACCTTCAAGGATTCTACGGATGGTTAATATTTGTGAGGTCGTGGATCTATTTCTTCGGAAGCCATTTTGGTTTTTTCTAAGTATGTTGTCGATTTCGGTTTCTATGCCGTTTCGTAGTAGGGCATTGTAGATTTTGGCTGCTATGGATGTAAATGTTATGCCTCGGTAGTTTTTGGCTAATCCGAGGTCCCCCTTTTTAGGGAAGGGGAGTATGCATCCTTTCATCCATCTATCTATCGGATTTTGATTGTATACTGCGTTGCAGTGTCGGAGCAGTATGTCATCGAATTGTCTGGCCTTCCATACTTCCGGGGGAATTTTGTCCAGCCCTGCAGCTTTCCTATTTTTAATTTTTCTGAGAACCGAGTCGAGTTCTTCTTGTGTGAACGGTCCTAGTTTAATGTCTAATTGTTTGCTAATTATTCTGGTGATTGGTTCATGTGTTATTTTCGGTGGGTTTCCTAGTAAGTTTTCGAAGTGCTGTTTCCACAGTTTTATTCTTTCTTGTTGGTTTGCTGCTTTCAGTTTTGCTTTGGCTGTGTTCTTTCTTCTACTCACTTCGTTTATTGTTTGCCAGGCTATCCTAGATTGTCTAAAAACTTAAAATTTAACAAAATCTTATTAATCGATCGTTGCTTTTTTTTTTTTTTTCAGTTATTAGCCTTCGTTGCCCTGACAATTACAGAAAAAGTGTATAAATTCAAATATCAAACACCGAATGGACCACTGAAACACTTGGATGTTGGTATTGTACCTCGGCAAGGCTAGACCAGTATTTGTCAATAAAGACTGACAAAATAAATTTGTTTTTGTTATGATACCATCAAAACGTGTAGCAATGGTATCATATTGCCATTACTGTCAACCTGTCATTGTTTGAGTAAAGCATTTTTCTCACTCGACCATAAACACTGATAACTGATGCTGAAACTGTCGGTTCGTATTCAGAAATGACTGTTGTGTTGGACACGTGTAGATTTTTTTTTTTTTTTTTTTTTCATTTTTTCAATTCAAAGGTTTTTTTAGAAACTAATGCTAAAATAGCAGGCGTCTTACTGAAAAGATTAAATACGTTCCTTTGATTTTACGATAACTTCAGTGTCGATTGTAGACATCAATCGACTGATTAGCAGAAGAAAATCAACTAAGTAACTTGATTTTTATTTATGTCTGCAGCCAACTAAAAATTGTGAAATTGTCGGCACAAAAATCAAAAATTCTCAATATTTTTCATTATATGGCCCCAAAATGCTGATTTTTTTTTTTTTGCACAAACTATAATTAAATCCAATTAAACATATAAATTAAGTTTGTTTTCTTTTTCCCCCTTTTTTTACTAGAAAGAAACAGACCCAATTTTCTGTCTAAAAAACTAAAACCTTCATTTATCAATTATAATTTAAACTGTTTCTGTTTATTGGTCAATTTCTGTGAATTTTAGAGCAAACATTCACGAATGAGTTCGATTCTCATTGGATGCCCATTCATGCGGCCTCGTACCACATCTAAGCAAAAAGCTTTGTAAATTACTCAATTTCTGTGTTTTGTTTACACTACTTCGATAATTAATTGGCTAATTATGTTCAGAGATGGAAAGCCTAATAATTATTTGCGAATTTTAAGTCTAATGTTTGCCTCCTAAACGGTATACTTTCTGAATTAAACTAAAAAATGAAAATATTTCTTGCACAAAGAAAAACAAGAAAAAAAAAAAGAAAGAAAACCTTGAAGACCTATACAAAGAAATGTACACAGACAATGGTTTTTCATCGTGAGAAAAAAGGTCGACCATTTAATAATGGAAAGGATTATTATCCTTTATTTATAACACTTACGGGCATCAATACCAGAAATATCGAAGAACAACAAAAAATAGATACGCAAATGAATAAAAATAAACAAATAAATATGAAAAATATAAAGAGCCAATACTTTTTCCACCATTGTGCGTCATATTTATATATTTAGCGTTTTTACATAAAATAATAAAATCCCAATCATTGTGATGGAATTATCACATGAAAATGTAAAAATAGCATCTTCATAAACTAAATTAAATAATAAAAGGAAAATTTTATTAAAATCCGATAATTTGCCAATTTTTGTTGTTTTTTTTAAAAAACGGTGTTTTTACAGGTACACGTTTCTGAACACACATGCCTTATTATTTAATAGCATTGCTTAGATTTGGTACCTGAACACAGATATTATGCACCTAGTGAGGATCAAGCTCCTTGCTCAATTGTAATTGTTCTACGAGACTAAGTTTCTAACTATTACACAACAACGAGATGTCCTTGGTGATTATTCGTGGACACTAGACTTTGGATTGTTGTTCAGATAAATGGTGGTTATCTATTTTATTTATTTATTTCGGAATACAATTTTTTATCAAGAAAAACTTTTTAACATCCTAAATTTTTTTTTTTTTTAAAGTTAAATGACACCTTAGCTTTTAATTATTATTTAGCTGTGGCGGATTTATTCTTCATTTGTTGATGGGGTAAGGAAAGTATGATGGATTTTTTAGTTAGAAGTCTATTCGGTTGATTACACTTTTTATGCTCATCGTGAATCTTTAAAATTGTATTGCTATATTTGGAGTATTTCAGATTACAAACACGGTGTACTTGGGTTGCCAATCCGGCTAACTTAATTTACACTCCCATCTCTACACTCCTATATCCATATGAAATAAGCAACCTTGTCACACGCTTCCACTTTTGGGTTATAAATACTTGCTCAGTGATGCGCATAGGTAATGTGGCACAAAGGCGATCATCCCTGCTTGGTCACTGCCAGTTACATTTAGTCAGTCCTCAACGTCGACAACTGACTCATCATTCTACTTTCAAAGGTCAATTTTCTAGAGAAGCATCTTTAAATCAACATGAAAATGTCAATTGTCGCTCATTACAATTATAAAAAAAAAGACATGTTTGACGTATTAAATCCTTGCTCTTACTTTTCAAATTTGATTCTTACGTCGACGACTGACATGAATTTCGTGGATTTTCTTTGAGAAGTTAAATTTTTCTTAGAAAAGTTAAAATTATTCTTTGTGGTTAATCTTGTTAAATTTTTTATAAATGTTACGAAGGATTTGATGATCTCATGACACAGAATTCGTTTTCAGATACTCCTTGAAACGAAACAGACAAAAACATCCAAATATTTCTAAGTATTCACTTAAGGATTACTAAATTCATTTGAAGATTTAATTTATGTCAAGTTCTCGGATTTATGAAATAATTACTACGATTTTTTTAACTGAGAAACATAATTTTATCTACCACAAAATTCAATAAATGAAATTAGCCAAATATATACAAGTCAAAGTATCGACAAAAGGTGCATTTTTTTTTTTTTGTTAAATGAATTTTTTTAAGTGAAAGAGAGAGAGGGGGGTGAATTGTGTAACGCAGTGCATATTCAATCTCGATTCGGATTCTGCGACAGTTGATTTAGAATTTGTTGTGTTTTGTGGACCGGGTTTTGTTGGTTGGTTGGGTTTTATGACATATCAAACTTTGTAGGTTATTTAATATCAAATCCATTTTTATACAAATAATTAGTTCTATTTCAAACAATTCAGTTTAGCATGAGTACACGGTTTAAGTGTTAAAAACATTTCTATTTCAAGCTATTCAGTTTAGTCAAACAGTTCTAATTCAAATAATTCAGTTTAATATAAGTATAGATTTTGTTTACACACAGTTAAGTGTCAAAACAGATCTATTTCAAACAATTCAGTTTAGCATTATTAGGCAGTTTAAATATCAAAACAGTTCTATTTCAAGTAATTTAGTTTAGCATAAGTACGTAGATTAGCTCTATTTAACCCATAAATAGGGCACTACCACCTCGGGCCAGAACGATGGCAATGAAGGGATGCTGCACATTCCCCAAACATCCAGCATCACTGGAACTTCACCATCCGATTGTTTAGTGTCATATCCAGGACACTCTTGGAGGGAGGGGTAACTCTTCTGCAGAAGTACAGTCGGTGTATTCTACAGCCCCAGCCGACTGGGCAATACACTGTTAAATGTAAAAACAGTTTTATTTCAGAAGAATTAGTTTTGCATAAGTACGCAGTTAAAATGTCAAAATACTTCTATTTTAAACAATTCAGTTAAGCATAAATACGCAGTTTGAATGCAAAAGCAGTAAACTCTCGAAACCACGTTTTAGTTCTATTTGACCCATAAGATAGGACCCTATGAGGTGTTACCACTCCGTGCCAGATACTCAGGCCTCCTCTTGTCTAGTCGGCTGGAGTTGTGGAATACACTGACTGCTTCTCTGCAGAGGGGTTACAATTCGTAAATAATCACGTCATTCACAATGGGAAACAAAGCCAGTTTTTGTATAAAAAATATATTTCATTCTGTTTCCTTACTTGAAATATTTCTATAAATCGACACAGTGAAACAGAACGGTAAGACAAGTATACGACAGAAACAAATAAGATGAATCAAGTCCAATTGCATTTTATAAGGATTCAATTTTCCAAGAGTAATACCTTTACAATGTTAAATTTCAAGGCGAACCCTTTTCCTTAGGTTGGTACAATACCAACTTCCCATTCATTCTATATTCCCACCTCCTGGCCTTGAACCAGACTTAACTAGACTCAGTAAATATCTATTAAAGATCGGTCAGAAGAATTCCATTATCAATCTATTATAACTATATTAACTCATCATATCAACTTATGATTCTAATAAATGATGCAAATGAGTTTTGGTCCAATCGGTTGGGGCTGTTGAATACGCCGACTGAATCTCTGCGGGAAGATTAAAAAAAAACCTCACCCTAATGAGTGTCCTAGATATGACACTAAACTATATCTAATGGTGAGGCTTCTATGCTGGAGCTTTGAGGATCGGGGAGAACTCTTTCCTTGTCATTAATCTCACCCTGAATGGTAGTACCTGCTGTTCTGGAAACGTTTAATCATTTTCTATACTTAAAACCATTCATCTGCGTGAGAACAAATGACGTCTGGCTCGTTTAGAAATTGTTACCTTCAAACTATTCGTTTACAAATTTACTCAATAAAATTTTGACTTTCCTTTGTGCTCCCTCCTCCAGTGCAACATTACAAATTGCCAAACGTCTTCAACTAACTATTACCTACTGTTATGTAGCGTGATGTAGAGAAAACTCAAAAGCAGTGTAGGTAGATTTAAGCGTCCGAGCTTTATTTACCGGAAACGTTGCAAGCCTACGAAGCACCGTTTCGCAGGGGGGGGGTAGCCGTAGCTACGTACTTTATAACACCTACCATGAATTGAAGTAAAGGACCACCACCAAACACATAACTTTACGAGTTTTAGATATTTTTTTATTCAGGCAAATGGTTTAATGATTAAATCACTGGACTGCGGAATCGTAGTAAGCGAGTTCGAACTCCAGTCACGCTATTACTTTCACTTTCGGCCAAATACCTTTAGGAAAAGGTATGAACCCCCTTATCCTCTCACCTATGGGTTAAATAGCATCACTGCTGTTCGTCTAGAATTACCCACAAAGATTGGTATGTCATTCAGCAAACAAAACTAAAGAAGCAAATAGATGTCGGACTTAAAATTGAAACTCACTCATCAATTAATTCAACTAAATTTCTTTCTGTTCTGATCTAAAAACCTGGATTTCCCTAACAGATCATTTAAAACAGAACCTATACTGAAATATAATTTGTATTTTATGGGTAAAGTTAAATAAAACGGAATTATTGATGCAAAATCTGAGGTTAAGTAAATCTGTTTTTGCTACCTGTCTGATAGGCATCAAAGTAAAAGAAGGATCCTCACTGTGAGCTGAAGTCTTTTATTCTTATAGAAATTATTTGAAAAGAAATTCTTTGCATAAATACTTTTACATTTTAAGAGATTTTAGAATGAACAATGTGGTTTCACACCGTTTCTTTTTCAAAGTCAAAAACTAAATCAGGAATAAAAGGGTAAAATATGAAAAGAAAGAAGAAAAAATCCATCAACAAACGATAAAAATTTGAAACATTTCTCAGTGTATAAAATATTTAGCTTTATTGAATATATGATCAAAGAAACAATTTCAAGTCGATTTAATGAGGCTGGTCTATAGTCAGTACACATGGATTCAACTCAAGAGATGTCTCTTCATGGTCAGCGTGCAATTGTTGGTCGATAGATTATGAATAACAAAGCCGAATAGAAGTTTGTACATCTTGTGAATGTTGAAGATTCCAGTGACAGCAACTTACACACCTTATCGAGTTAATCGCCATCAATAGTAGAGATAAATCTTGTGAATTATGCCTCATTTTTATTTAATCAAGCTGCCAATATGAATGGTATCGATTCTAAATTAAAAGCTTTTATTTGAATAGCAAAATAGAAAAGCCTTGCCAGATCCATATTTAGCCTTATGCACATATACTTAATTTGGTTATTGTGAATGTAAGTAGTGTGTGTGTTCTTGCTGTAAGTCTTTTGGGAATCCCCAGTGAACTTGTTACGTTTTTCAATGAGTTCTATAAAAGGCTGAAAATCTGGGAAGAGCAGATGAAATTCAAAGCCCCAAATTCCGCAGGTTGGAACATATTGGAAAGACAAGGTAATCTGGGGGAGAAAGGGCCATTCGGAAAGTATTTGGAAGGTTAAGCAAACCGATTAAAGGAACTCTTTCAAACGTTCTGATTATTCTTTCGTCCGTCAGTTGAATCAACAGATTTTCGAAGGTCAGTTTGTTATGAGGTACCAAGTAATAATGTCAGTAAATTTGTGACAATATTAGAGGCATTCCTATCTATCCATATTTTTAAATAGCCACCCCTTTAACTGACCAGAGGTTTAGATGTGATGCAAGCACAGAGAATGATTTACAATGCCATGATATGGACAAGATTTCTCGTGATTTTACAAGTATACATATGACAGCAAGAAAATTCATTGGTCATGTAAACGAAAAATTAGCCATAGAACAAATTTGGATAACCTTTTCTTAAATGCATTTAATAAGACGTTCAGTTTCTACCTGTAAAAAGCATATGTGTTCCTCTCAAAACCTTTCAAATTTCATCCCATAATGTCATTGAGAACGTGAAGACAAAATATGCTTCACATTGGGAACTTTACAAGCAAATATTTTAACAGATTCCGTAAAGTGAAAGTCATTCTGAAAAAAATGGACCACAAAATAATTGTAAAAGTAATTCTTGATGTAGATACAACCTTCACTACAAGAGGAGTGTGCATCATTTACAATTCAAATATCTTTTGAAAACAGAAAGGAAAAACTAATATTGAAATTGACTTTGATGATGAAATAAGCAAGCAACATCTGAGTCAAGTGTTAAGAAAAGGGCTTGTAAGAATTGCTCATCTTGTACATTCCAATTATTCTAGCAATACAGGTTGCCCACGAAAAGTTGCATGCTGTATACAAACCTTTGATAATATGAAACATCAGTCAGTGATGATTTTTTAAACTTGATTGTTAAGTCAAAACTGAGATCAATACTCAACGAAGGCCATCTGCAATCACTAATATTCACTACGGCTATAAAAGAAATAGTTTGTAAGCTGGAAGATGACAAAGTATCAAAAATTGGATTGTAAACATCTGAGCTATGTGAACTTGGGTTGCTTTAAAATAACAATTTTGCAAACTTGTTGAGAAACATCGAAATCGGTTTATATAAAAAAATGAATTGGTGCAAAACATTATTATTTCATTCACTTACTGACAATATAAAGTTAATTCTCTCTCTCTCTCTATCTATCTATCTATCTATCTATCTGTGCAGGTGCGCACGCGTGTGTGGGGATGGAAAAACTGTGACACCAAAATAACCGCCGTTAGAAAAATCAAACATCGTTTTGCAGACAAATGATTTTTAATTCCTCTTATATCTAAGCGAACTTTGCGGTTTTTGCTAATTAACATATTTAATTTTAAACATCAAATTGAGACAAATAATTTTATAACTTGAAATTGTTTTCTTTTCGGGTGAGGACAGTGATCCATCTAAATAAGGGATGAATGTTTAACTTTTATAATTGAATTGCTTCGTTATTTAAATAAAGCCACTTTCTACCTTTAATCTAGCAATAAATTTGGGGAGTAAAAGGGACGAAACAATGTTTGATTTTCTTTCATTAGTTTTTTTTTTTTTTAACTCTAACAAATCTGAAATTTTATTTCTGTTATGTTTATTCTTTAATAGTATTCATAAAAATAATAATCTAACTTGCCCAATCAACATTTTTTTTTAAATGTATTTATCTATCGAAATTGATCTTTTATTTCATGCTATACTCGAAAGTTCTGCATGTAAAATACGGGTTTTACAGATAGTTTCCATTGTTCCTAAAGTTCATTGTGTTTAAATCTCTTTTTAACTCAATCCACATCTCATTTTCAAAATATCCAAAACATTTTCATTATAAAAGAAAATCTTGCTTGACAATTTTGTTTGGGATGTATTTTTTCTCCTTGTTTAACTTTTTGTAAGAAAAAATTCAAATAAAAAAAAGTAAGTCGAAGTGAGTGAAACAGTTTCCATTTGGGGCTTAATTTACAATGTATGTCTTATACTTACGTAGACCTTGATTTTATGCCAATCTTTATGACAGTAGATGTAACATAACTTTGAAAAAATCTTCTCTTTTATAAGGTTAGATAAAATTATGTTATATTTACTCTGAAATTAGGTATTCGTAAAAGTAAGTTGCAGAAAGAAAGAAAATATGTTATCTTTTCTTTTTAAGCTTCCGTGATTTAATGAAAACACTTGTATTGCCTAAAAACATAAGGATCCAGTTTAACAGTTTATTTACATTGTAAATTGATCAGAGCAGATAAATCTACATTTCTATACAAAGAGAGACACTTTAGCGGCTCTATGAATAAGGATTTTGAAATTTTATTTTGTTCTGCTTTATTTATCAAACAATGACAAATATATCACCAGCAATGTTGTTTACCAATAGGTTTTTTCATTATGAAAATATTTGATATTACATTTTTAAAGTGAGAAGCATGTTAAGCATCAACTCAATAAAGTATTTTGTCTTTAAAAAAGTACTTTATAAATATCATTCACCATCTTGAGACCGATATGTTTTATGAATAAGCACCGCAAATTATAAAGAAATTGCTGATTAGAAAATAACTTTCTTCTTTTTTAATGTCAAGCGTGTAATTGTAAATTCGGGGTTAGTTAACATTTTATTGGCATAAGTAGTGTTATTTTGGGGAGAAAAAATCAAATGACCAGGGCCAAATAAAGTTTAAACTTTTTCTGTTGTGACCCCGACAATTCTTTACGTCTGGTTGAATTCTACTCAAAAATAGCGGAGCCTGGGAGGGGAGAAAACCAATGGACGGATATTTGGTGAGTTTTAATAAAATGTAGATAACTACAATTTTAATTGTCATATTTGTTATTTTCATATATAAATAAAGTGATGTATAACTTAACTTAATTCTACATCATATTTTTGAGACATAGACTTTTAGAAAGAAATATCATTTTAAGATTCTTTGTATTTGTATGAAATAGATGGTAGGCTGAGATGGGTATATCTTTTGCCCCGGGGTTCAGACCACTGTTAGACCACCACCATTCATGATATTTTATTGAAGAGAACAATTTAGTAACTCCTGGCCATTACTTTGTAACTGCCAGCTGAATAATAAACGATAAGGAAAATACTCCGTCCAATTTGAATTCCAAATCACACAAAAGCAAAATTGTTAAATATTCGAAGAAAGTCATCAAATTTTTCCGAGGAAAATATTTCCATAAAATCGAAAATGTATTTAAAAAAAATGTTATGAAGGAAAAATTTCTACTGACTTAGAAATTTGTCTGTGATTAATTTGATAGTTTGTTGGTTTGTTTGTTCGTTTGTTTTTTTTTTTTGTTTGTTTTTTTTTTTATCAAAGTCCATCCTGGAAGATTTAAGCTTATAAAAATCCGATTATTGTCTTCATCTGGTTAGGCTTTTTAAAAGGCGATTAGAAAAATTGAGTGGGGATAGCGAGTATTGGACTGAAGACTGCAAGATTTAAAGTTCGTTCCGGGTAATTCCTTCATTCCTTCATTCTTTCATTCCTTCATTCTTTCATTCTTTCATTCTTTCACTTTCATTCCTTCATTCTTTCATTGGCCAGATGGTTCGATGTTTTCCACACCGCTGGCCACAACGCACTTCCAATTGATTTTTCCTCTCAACCTGCTTGGGGAACACTTTTCGTTACGACAAAAGAAAGGAACGAAATCTAACGAGATAATGGTTACTCACGTTACATGTAAAATCTGTTATGCCACTTGGATTGGTTGTATCTTTTCGCTTAGTAACTCACCTGTAAAACGTTGAATAAAAGGACATAAAACTTAAATCTTTAAAAGTCCGGCTCATTTATACAAATGATTTTCTTGCAAAAAAATCTATGATTAGATAAACAGTGTGTGTGTGTTAATTGGTTGTAGATTTTTCTTTTCAAAACAAATAGTTGGATTTTATGCTTGATCTTTTCTTTCGATTGTGCTGCTTTGGTTGATATTTGACCTGTGATAGATGGTCTCCTTCTCAATCCTATTTGTTTATCATTACTTGCATATTCTTAAAGTGCATACGAGAGGGCTCACATTATTTTGCTCAATAACCATTTCTTGCAATGCTTCTATGTTGTTATCAAATAGCAGCAAACCTCAAGTGACTCAGTTTTTTCTCTGTCCATCTTAATCCATCTTTATTTCGAGTCCAAGTTGCAAAAACCTGATTCAAGTCATGCAGTGAAGAGCTTTGATTAGACGATATCACCTTTGAGAAGACCTTCATTTGGAGTCTTTTTATAATCATATGAAGGAACTCAATTTGTTGTAAATTTTGCTGATGTAGAATGTATCGGCGTTTTACTTTGTTTTAAACAGGTTGTAAACATATCAACTCGTTTCAGAGGAGTAAGGTTATCGGCATCTCCGATATGTTATCAGGATCAGAAGTTTTGCTTTTCTTTACAGTGTTGATTGAATTTTTTAAACTCCCTTGTAGTGACAGGTAGAAAAATCTTGAATCTTGTGAAGGATTTAGTCATTTGTTTGCTGATTATTATGGCGTTGTTTGAATGATTAGAATTCTTTGTTTACTTAACAATTCTTTCTCGGTAAGTGATAGTTCAGGTGCTGGCTTCCGAAATGCCCGTTATTTGGAAACGACTTTGTATGATCCTCTTTTTGGCTCTATTGAAACATATTTTCCTCAAAGATTTAATCACCTCAACAGTATTTTTACGAATGTTTTGTTTCTAATAATTTTCTGAAAATTTTATCTTCTTGCTGTTCCTGGGTGTCGAACCTCATCAGGTTTCGAGTCTCCACTGGGTTTTCTTCTTTTTGGTTTTACATCTCTGAGCTGTTTTGTTGTTTCTATAAATGATCCGAGGATATTGTTGTTCAAATTACTCAAATTATTATTTTCCTTGTTGTTTTGCTGGAGTTCTTGAACGTCTTAGCGATTTTGAAGGTCAAGATGTATAGAAGTTATTTTGAGGATCTTTTAGTGATTACAGTTTTCTGTGGGACATTTTCTTCCGTTCTTGTTAGAATTTGACCGTTTTATATTCAACCTTTTGAGCAACTGGTTTTTATGACGTATTTTTTGTTGTAAACCGAAAGTAAAAGAACATAAATAAAAAAATAAATAAAACATGTTTTTTGGCTTTTAACAAAAAAAAGTTCTGTCCAAATATTCGAAAAATTTGTTGATGAAAAGAATTTCTTAACATAACACCCAGTTTTCATCGTTTCTTTCGGAGTCGAACACTGACTAACAAAGAATTGTTTAAAAGAGTTCGTACTAAATTTGCTTCGCGTGCTGATCAAATTTTGAAGACTTTTAGGCAACAACTCGTATTTACAGTATCGTCCATAAATAAGTGTACCCTAAAGATTTTTTAATAAAAAGTTCATTTTCTTCTCAACCAAACACATAGGGATTTTATTATTTCTGGTAGAATATTAAACAACCAAAACTGATATTCATTACTAAACTCTATAGTATTAAAACTTTGTTGCCAAAAATACAATTGCACAAATATATGTAAAAGGTGTACTTATTTTTGGACTGCTATATATTCATATTTTGGGTCACAGAGTTTAATTGCAGTGGAAGCTGGTAAAAATAATACCTAATAATATATGTTTTAATTACATAATGTTCGACCAGAAATAATAAAATCCTTTTATCTTTAGTTTAGAAGAAAATATCTTATTAAGAAAATTAGTAAAGGGTCTACGTGTTAATGTTGTATCGTTTTTATACTGTATATGCGTACGTCCGTGCGTATGCACCTGCCCGTCTGCGCGGGTAGGAAGTGACACAAGATCAATTTTTAAGTGGATTTTTAACAGGTTGGAATTCACATTTTTCCTTCTCCCAGACTGGTTGCCTAATCAGGCTAAAGAACCCAGTCTGCCCAACTATTTTCCAATTGCTGGTAGGAGAATAGTCGGATTCATAGCTTTCCCAAGAGTATTAGTGCTATGTGAAATGCAGTCAGCCTAGTCCAGGATTTGAACTCGTGTCGTCGTTTCCATTTCCTACATTACACCATATGTATGTATGTATGTATGTATTGACAAATCAATTTCCTAAAACTTTCCTCTAGAAACTTTTTTCAGCTTAGTGGCTCTAATAAGAAGCTCAATGCATTTTATATTGATCTATACAATTTTTGGCCAACTATCTATGTTACTCTATATCAAATGACAGAAATGGTAGAATCTGATCAATATATGATATTGATTTCATCTCTGGTCACATCTTCTTCATTTGCCGTCAAATATTTTCGAATTGAAGTTTGTTTTTTTTTTCAAGCACAATTCTTCAGTGCAAATATGAAACTACTTTGTAATTTGGGTGAAACTTTTGGGACCAGAAAAGAATGCAAATCTTAATTAGTTTCTTACAATGATTTCTAATTGGATTTTCCCGCATTGTTTTAGTCGCAGAGTATCATGATGAAATATTTCATTTTGGCCCAATTTGAAATGCATCGTTGTGTAGGAGATTTACATTCACTGAAAGCAAATATCATTTTCAATTGTTTTTCCTAAGCGAATAATCTTTTTCTTTTCCTTCTTCCGTTTTCTAAGCTTTAGAATAAAACTGATTCAGCCAAGAAGAGATATTTTGCTCTGAATTCTTTTGGGTTCATTTTGTAAATCTAATATGTTTCACTCTGGAAAGTCTTGGCACTAAATGCAATTAACACATATTACAATGAATAGTTTTATTGATTATAGAACTAATTGATATATAATACTATTTTAATTACTCATAGCAACACTAATCTAACAGCAACACTTCCATAAATTCCTGACCACTGACAATCCCTTTTTTGTGATTTTATTATACAGTGAGTCCAAAAGCTGCTAATTATTTTAAGCAAAAATGATAAGATTTCGTGCCTAATCATTAACACAACGCAACTTAATTGGCGGGGAAATAATAAAGTGATTAATGGGAAATGTTGAAAACAATTTTGCTCTTGTCCACTGGATTGAAATGTGCTTGGCGCTCAAATATAGCCATGACTATTTTCATTTCCACCACCAATTGGCCAAGTTTCCAAAACAACATTGTGATAATCGGTGGAAACGTGAATGCTGAAATAAATAGACAGAAATAATAAATTCTGCTGACACAACTCACCAAACAGAAATCATGTATATCAGGCAATTTTTTTTCTCAAGGTTTGTATGCTTAAACTCTAAATTCTAAAAAAAAGAAAAGGAAAGCTATAGACTTACACTTACCTACATAACTCTAAAGCACTGCTATATTATGTATTTATAAATCAGAAGTGGATAAATAGTGCTTTCAACTGTGAAGTATATCCCTTTTATGAACGACTATCTTCCGATCACAGAATTGTCTCCACAAGGATTCGCCTGAATCTACGAAGAAATGAAGAACAAACCAAAAAAGCTTAATGACTGGTCCAAGCTTGTCAATAGTGATATAAGCAAATCAATTTACGGTAACTGTTAGAAACAAGTTTGATACTCTTCGAGAGACATCTGAAAGACATACTCCGAATGACAAATATGAAAACTTAAGTCAATAGCAGTAAAGGAAAAACGAGATAACATGAAAAAAAGCATCCTTGCTTGATAAAAGAAACCCAACAAATGCCAATGTGCAGGGACTTAAGAAAGCTAACAAAAACATATTCAAAAACAACTAGAATGGATTCAAGGAAAAATCAATAAGATCAGAAATTCGCTCGATAAACATTCACGATTAGGATGACTGACAGTAAATGAAGTGAGCAGAAGGAAGAGTACCGAGAGGGTAAAACAAAAAGCTGCTGGCCAAGAAGAAAGATTTCAGAAGTAGAAAGAATATTTCAAAAATCTGCTTTGAAATCACTGATAAACCTACTGAAAAAATTATTTATAGCCTACTAAACATCAGACTAGGACAGTTTACGGATAAAGAATTTGATGCAGTACCGAAAAAAAATTAAGAGCAAAAAATTTGCAAACGTCGACAAAATATCTCTTGAAGTATAGAGCAGATATTACGAGTATATGATCTCGTTAAAGAAACTATATAAATACTTTACAAAAACATGAAAACAATGGTTCGCTCAGCGGATGGTGACACTGACTTCTTCGACATTGTCGCTTGGGTCTTGAAAGAAGATATATTATCACCATATATTTTTATGATCTGCTTAGATTAAATTTTACGAATGTCAATAAATCTAATGAAATGGTTTCATATTAAAGAAGCAGACAATATCTCGAAGAAACTATGACAGACGCAGTCTATACAGATCATCTACAAGGCCCACTAAATAAGTTTCCAGACTTTTTTCGTATGGGCACTTTTATTGATAGTACACACATGAAACTCTAGTCCCCTTCAAAGTAATCTCCTCCGGCAGCAATACACTTGTTGTACCATTCCAACAACTTCTGGAAGGCCCCATGGACGTCCTCTTGTGTGAGCGTGTCAATGACCTTCGTCACAGCCTCTTTCATCTCCTCAATTGTCTCATAACGACAGCCTCTGAGCTTAGGGAATAACCAAAAGTCACAGGGAGCAAGGTCTAAACTATAGGGAGGCTGAGGAACTTTCTTGATGCCCATCTTGGTCAAATAGTCTGTGACAAGGATGGAGTTGTGGACTGGTGCATTGTTCTGGAGGAAATGCCACTGACCCGATTTGAGGAGTGCTGGCCATTTCCGACGGAATCTCGTCTTGAACTCCCTTAAAACCTCAAGTATTCCTTGTTGACTGTCTGTCCAGTGGGAACCCAGTGCATGTAGACCATGCCAGTGCTGTAAAAAAAAGGGATCATCAAAAGTTTGTGGGTGGATTTGCTCTATCTGGCCTTCTTGGGTCTGGGAGAGCCAGCATACTTCCACTGGTAACTCTGTCTCTTGGTCTCTGGGTCATAGCAGTAGATCCAGCTTTCATCGCAGGTCACCAGAGCATAAAGAACTGCGGTATCTGAATTGATCGGCTCGACCATCTCCCTGCTGTCATGACAACGTCTTTCTTTCTGATCTTCTCTGAGCTCCATTGGGACAAAATTTGCGCAAATCTTCCGCATCTTCAGTTCCTCGAGAATAATTGTGTGTACAGTTCCCACACTGACATCAAACTGTGCACTTATTGTCTCTATAGACACACGACGGTCCTTATCCATGAAATTCTTTATTTGGCCAATCAACTCTGGTGTTCTGACTTCCTTACTCCCACACCTCTCATCATCCCTCACAAACTCCCTGCCTCCCTTGAATCTCTTATGCCACTCAAAAACTGATGCTCGATTCATGCAAGATGCTCCAAAAGCAGTCTGAAGAATTCCATACGTTTCTGTGGCATTTTTTTCCAAGTTTAAAACAGAATTTTATTGTATATCGTTCTTCTAAAGTGTCCTGATGTCCAGATTGCATTTTTTAAATTCACCAGCTGTGACAATCAGGATTTAGTAGGGTGTATTCCAATTCCTGCTGTAGCTGTTGATTTGAACCTGAAATCATAAAAATTGGTCAGTCATCTCATAAGATGTATAGCAATAACATACTGAATTTTCAAGAGTCTTCGACAATTTTAAATGCATGTACAAAAAAAGTTTGGAAGCATATTGACGTAGAGCTTCTGATAAATACACCTGCCCAAATCAAATCGCTACTGTATAGCCTGGAGCAAGCAGCAGGAATCATTAACCTCCATTTGAACGTAAATAAAACTAAGTTCAAGTGTTTTAAACAAGAAAGATCCATTTCCACTTTAAGTGTCAAGCCTCTGAAGTTTGTAGACCGGTTCACATACCTCGGTAGCAATATCTTATTGACTGAAAGTGATGTCAACATTCGCCAAGCGAAGTCATGGACTGCTATTGACAGGTTATCGATCATATGGAAATCTGATCTTTATCTGATAAACTCTAACGGGAATTCTTCCAAGTTGTAGCCGTGTCAGTACTACTGTATGGATGCATCCCCTTGACTCTAATGAAACGCATGAAGAAAAAGCTAGATGAGAACTACACAAGAATGCTACGTGCTGTTTTAAACAAGTCCTCGAAGCAGCGCCCTACAAAGTAGCAGCTTTATGACTCACCAACGATCCAAGCAAGACGAACGAATACTGAATACTGCTGGAGAAATAAGGATTAGCTCAGAAGGGACATTCTCTTATGGACTCCTACGCATGGAGATACCATGCAAGAATTAACATACATTAGCCTTATGTATACATTGGATACCAATAATGAGTCGGTCAACCCTATGCTGTCAACACGACTTAATGACAATGATAGTAAATCTATAAATATAAATAACCAGTTTCATAAATATATAGTCAATTATCATTAGTAGAAATCTTCATAAAAGTTCAACTGATCAAGACACATCTAAAAAATTAATAAATAAAAACAGGTTTTTGTAAAATAACATTGTCCAGCAATGAACATGTTTCTGTTGGTTCAAATTTTTCCAATTTTTTGTTACTCGGATTTTTTCAAGTCAGTTATCGCGGTTTTGAAATTTTCCTCTTTCATGAAATATTCGATCTCCATATCCGGTTAGTGAAACCAACTCCAAATTAATAAAGTCGTTGTTTATATTGTGTCCTTTGTTTCTTTATCAAATAGATGATTGATTAATCGTTACTAGTGTGACGGACAGGCCTCGTCCGACAAGAATTCCAAATTTGAAATTAAACGATTACATCCTTCTGAAAATAAAGCGGAGCATAATCATAAAAGTTGAAAACGTTTCTGTTTTTGTCCTGAGGCGCCAAACAGAATTCTTCGCAAAGAAATTCTTCCTATTACCAAATACTAACGAATACTCATCATTCAAAATCCGATTACTTTTCTCAATGAAGTTGTGGATGTTGTGGATTTCACAATTATATCAACGAGTTTAACTGATTTAAACTTGGTGTTTAAACTGATATAACTGCATTGGTCAAATTAAAAAAAGTGAATATCAATGACATCGTTTGTAAAGATTGCCACTCAAATATTGATTTCTCAATTTTTGCTAATTTTGACGTCTCCTTAGAGACGTTTATGAATTTATAAATGTATTCGTTATGTTTATCATGATTTTTATGATTATGTCAGCCCAATAACATTCGATTACACCCATCAGAAAGTTACCTCATACCAGAAATTCAAATAGAAAAATCTTCAGCATGGAGGAATCGTTCAGAAAAACTTTGGGTTTCATTTGTTCCAACCAGTGTCTATCGTTCACTGTTTAATTTTGTGGATCAACTGGAAATTAATGAGACCAAGATTCTAAAGATGTATTCTTACTTATTCAGTAAACTTACTTTGCTACATGAGGTATCCAGTGCGGATCGTACTCTTTACTTGATCATTGTGTCGATTGTGTCTGTATATTCAAGTCATTACAGTCTAGTTGGGTGGCTCCGTAAGCTATACTTAGTTAATGAACCAATCTACTTGTCTCAGCGGTTTCAAACGAAATAACACTTTTCTTTTAATTATGTACCAGCTTTACCTCCCCCCACCCACCCAGTCATCACATGGAGAGCCACTTCTCCTCTGAGTGACTCTTTTTTGTACTCTAATGAAAACTTTTCAACCTACTGAGATTCCATATTGAAGATTTTCTTTTTAAGCACTGCTCTATCCGACAAACCGACAATTTTCATCGTACTTTCATATTGATGTCATTTTCTCCAGATCTTCAATAGCGGCTCTTTATAATCTGACATTTTCTTTCTTTAAGCGACCATGTAGAGTAGATAGAAAGATATTTTACTTTTCAAACGTTTGTCCTGCTCGGTGGTTAAGATAGTCGCGTATTTTTATTGAGCGGTGTTCAAGCCAAAGTAAAAGCTAGGATGTCAAATGCCCCCCACTTGGCATATCAATACAACACAATCTTCCAAATTCCTATTTATCGTCACATTTGACCTCATATCTTGCTAGGTTTTGCTTAGTAAATATTAAATTTGCTTAGTGAATGATATGAAGATATCTTCTCATGATTTTGTAAACATTTAAAAAATTTGGTTGTCTAAAGATCAAGTCGAGGCAGAAAATCAAGGAAGACAAAAATATCTTGGCTAAAAGTTGTTTCCGACAATTGTGTTGACGGTGTTTGTAAAAATTATGTCCGATAATAATGCATACGTATATTCATTGATGTGTGTGTGTCTGCATTTGCCGATGTACCAATATTCATTAATGTATATTTACATGTGCATATTTGTTTGCATGTGTGCATTTATCGATGTGAGTGTATGCGAATGTATGTGAGTGCACATGTCTATAGACATTCACAGATGTGACTTAAGGCTAAAGATTTTGTAGGCATCAAAGAATACATGATGATTATCAAAATTGATTAACTTTTAGCGGCTGGTGAAATTGTTTTTAGTTTTTAACGAGAAGGAAAGTTGGTTGTTGTTTTAGCGAGGAATAGTTGTAACGTGCGTGTGTGTGTTTACGTTCAGGTGTTTCCTCGCTAAGTTTGTAACGTCCCTCGCTAATCGTTGTTAGGTAAATAAAGGAGAGAAGTTTCAAGTGTCGAAGTCGAAATGTTTTTAGGAATAGTTTTTATTTGCAGCATGGAAAATGTAGTTTGTTTTTGTTCTGCAAGTCTCGTAGTGAGTAAGGAGACGAAATGGAGTTAGGAGAAAGTTGAGAAGGCAGTGCGTATCGTCGGACGTGCGAGGAATTGTGTTCGCCGTACTTTAGCGAAAGTCTTTTTTGCCGTTGAGGAAATAAAGTTTGGAGTCACCTTGAGTTTTGTGTGTCTGGTGATTTGGAGAGAGGCGTGCGTTGTCTCTATTAAAGTGGCCCAGAGGTGAAATGAGAGCTAGGTGCCGAGAGCGGAATAAGGCATCGCATCGACATAGCCCATTTTGGGGGTGACATAAAGTTGTTCCTGTGGTGGCGTATTGAATGTATCTAATTCATATTCAACTGGGATTCCTTGGTCTTAGTGATAGACGCAAGGAATCCATAAATTAGATAGGTTCCCTCATGTGTCCATGCTGCTGCTATTGAAGAACGGCCAATTGGACGTCTGCACTGGACGGCGTTGTTCAGCCAAAGAGATTGTGTTTGGCAGCTTACCTAATTTCTGCTGCCCGTAAAGGAAGCACGGGTTGAATAGGATAAGTCATCCTGATTGGGTGAAATTATGCGTCGAATTAAATTGCGCGCCAAACCAAAATACCTTCTGCTATAAACTTGATAGTTTTCTTTGGAACTCTGCAACATAATTTCACACGTTTTGCATAATCTACATATAATAAATGGACTATTTTGGGGTTCTTTTTAAAAGATGGGTTTGTAAAACCTTTCTTAGAAATACGATTAGAATGTTGAACAAAAAGTGTTAAAGCAATACGATACCAAATTACTGAAGTTTGTGATATAATAAAAAAAAAGGTAGCAAAAAGTAGTGATAATGCTCAAAGAAAAAGCAATGCTGAATCATTAGTCAATCAAATGGGAAATTATAGTTTATTAGTTTTCTGGCACTATTTACTCTTTCAATTGAATTTTGGAAGGAAATTCAAAGTGATACCACAAATTTTGTTACAGGACTTTCTTCATTTCGAAGGTTTTTTTAACTAGTTAAAGACATACAAGAAAAAATATTTTGATAAAACCTTGACTGATACTAGGAAACTTGTCAACTAGATATTAGGCATTGATTCAAGACTTTTGTCAGATCTAAAAACAACTTTCAAAGTGAAATGTTTTAATTAAGTTGTAGATAAAACATTTTACTAAAACATTTCACTGAAATTGTAAAAAGCATCAAAATTTGTTTGGATTCTTCTCCAACTTTCAGTTTCTGTTTAAAAAATGTCAAAAAACTGGCGCAAGAAAAGGACCAAGTTAAAAACACAAAAACGTTTGACATATGTGAAGAAATATTGACATTAAAGCCATTTAGGATCAAAAAGCACATGAAAATGCTTAAATACTTTTTGCTTATAATTTCCTAATTTATTTATTATTTTTCAGATTTTTTTTAAAACCTCAGTGATTTTATCAGAAGAAATGAGTTCTTTCCTGTACTTATCTAGAATACAATGTTGATGAAACGTCGGCAATGTACAAACATATATATATATATATACTTCTATTATAAAAAAAAAATAACATACAGAACCTCACATTTACCGCCCCTCAAACATCGCCTGATAAGCACTTGTGTGACTGGTCAAGAGCCATTGTTGGCAACCAATCAGATTACACAAGACATACGACATTCGGTTTTATTTTGGGGTACAAATACAAATGCAAGAGAGACATCTCCCTCTGACATATGCTGAAAACCGTCCAAGTAAGACACTAACATGCCAGTGACTTTTAAGAGCTGATGACTACCTAAGATCCACCACACGGAAACAACAGACACTTAACCTCAGTGACAAGTTCGCTGGCATATTATTTTGCAACCTATTAAGTTCACTTAATAACTCTAGCTCTTCATTAATTTTTACGCTTTTGTTTTTTGTATTAACGTTTGTAATTGTTATTGTTGAGAATCATATACCGTTTTGCTGAAGTGTCGTGTCCTGTTTTCTTTGTCACTACCTTTTATGCTTATTTTGTCCGTCTAATTGCTACAATTCACCATCAAGATAAAAGTAAATATCAGCCATTATCTTCATTTTATTTGTGAACAATTACGCACTCCAAAGATACATCTTCTATGACCTTCAAGTCCGTCATTTTCTTTTCTTTTCTTTTTTTTCCAGGCTTTTTTCAATCTTTACTAACCCCAAATATCTAACAAACTCTCGAGAATTGTCGTTTTCAACTCACTCCCCATGGCAAACTGCTAGTAAATTACTTGACTTACAAGACAAACTTCGCTTTAACCCTGACGAAATCGCAGAAGTCCTGAGACCTTGTTGGGAGTTTCGGTTGCAGGAAAGGAGATAGAATTAAAAATGTCTATCTACTAGCTCGTAGAAGACGTAATTTGGAGCTGTATAACCGTTCGTAATGACTAAAATTTACTCTTATCTGGATTGTAAATGTGAGTATTAATATTCACACATACTTGCGTCCTCTTCGGGGCAATCATAATTTTTCCTTATTGAAACTGCTCAAAATTTATTTGAGATTGTTGATTCAACAAAACTGTTTGCATTTATATCCGTTGAAGCTGAAATTAACAGAACTTTAAATTTCGAGAAAATCCTAAAACATTTTAGAGAAAAAAGGATGAAAAATTACTTTTTCATAAGATTGATAAGAATATGACTACGCTTATTATTTATAATTCATTGGTACTAAGTGATTCTTAGAAATCCAAAAAAGATATATTTTACCCATTAAAACATGCACTTTTTAAGCATGAATTTTGATTGCAATCTATTCTACCATTGAAAGATAAAATCTATTATATGTTTTATTCATATTTATATCTCAGACTTTGGCTGTGAACTCGGAGACAACACTAAAAACGTTACAAATCGGACTTTGCAGTACCTCAGGCTAACCCTGCACACACACACACACACACACACACATACACACATACATTTACACGTATGGGCGGGTTATCTCCTCAGTCTATCAAAGAATTTCTACAATAGATGGCGACACTATAGTGTTGCAATAGTAGCAGAGCCTAGTATAAAAGAAAAAAGCTGCCTAAAATATGAAGACATCAATGTCTTAATTCACGCCATGGCCAAAACACAAGGACCTTTCTCGCCTCTCTTGAGGATGTTTGTTCCCATACAATGCTTTGAACTGAACACTATACTGTTGCCCAATGTATACAATATTGTTAGCTTATTAGCATAGATACAGACATGTTTAAAAATTCCACACAACCAACAAGTATGGAACTCTTCTTAAATATATGTTTCTCTCAAAATGTCATTGTTCTTAGAAACTTCACATTCGTGTAGGTGCCATAAAAGACCTCTCTCTCTCTCTATACTCACCTCGATTTATTCTTTTTCTATTTAATTTTCTCATGATTTCTCTTTCTTATTTAGTTTTGCTACGGCAATGAGTCTTGCATTTTGGTTTTATATTTTCTATTGTTGAAAAGAAACTTCACTGTTCTAACCAATCTACATACGAATGCGGGTTGAAAAGTTCATCTGATGACGTCATATCTACTTTTGATTACTTTTTTTACCAATGGGATACAAGCACTGTAACACTAATGCGGTGCAGACAAGGGACTATGCTGAAACATTTTGTCACATTCCATGAGATTATCTTGGTCAGCCTATGAACTTTTCAACCGACCCTTGTATATATGTAAACAGACAGAGGGAAAATACTTAGACAAAAGATTAGTCGATACACGTTTTCGATGTCAAATATATTATGATAATTTTGCATAGAGTGTATTTGATATTAACCTATTCTATGCTTCCATCACTGATAACACGAAAATGCTGACAGTCATCTGTAAATATCTACAGTAATTTACAAAGCTTTTTGCGTAGATATAGCACAAGGCTGCATGAGTGGAGTACCCAATGAGAATCGAACACACATGAGGGCTTGCTAGTCCACCTTGCTAAATATTACACCACCCGGGGTGCCCTGTAAACATCTATAGTAATGCAATCGTTGTTCATATTTTCACATAGATGTTATGATTTATCCAAAATAATTTTACGTCTTTAAAAATATTCAAGTGTAAAAAGAAAATAATCTTTCCTAATTTAGTCAGAATATCAGTTTTTGACGTTTCAATCTGAGTTTTTCTTTTTTCATTTTTTATTCAACGAGGCTAATTATACGCATGGAATTAGCACATTAATTGTTGGATTAAAATTCTCGCTATACAATAAACCAGTCACAACAAACAAGTATTTGATTTTTTACAAGAACATGAATAACCGACCGCCCATATTTACACAAAATAGCAGGTTAATGTGAGGCTGATTTGCTTCTGAAAAAAATGAAAATAGCTTGCAAGAGAAGATATGTAGGAATTTACAAATTCAACAGCAGACTTCTCAATCAGTCCCTCATGTCTGTGCGTCTAAGAAAGGAGAATAGGTCGGCGCATGCGCACCACTTGTGATTCAGTTCTGTCTATAATTGTACATCTTTTCGTCGACGAATGAAAAAATTAATATATCCATAAGCACGCACACGCACGCACGTGTCTGTGGCCAAATTAACAACACCCACCTTCCTACATAACCCTTCACTCCCTCTCTTCAACTAATCTTTCTGATGTGTGTCTCTTTTTTCTTTTTTTCTCAAATTCCTTTGCTTATGTTGAATAAGTTTAAAGTAACTGAATCCTCTTCGCCTGGCTGGCATTCCATATGAAAAGAGAAGGAAAGACAGAGAGAGGGAGGTGATAAATTAAAACGAAAAGAAAGAAAAAAGAAAGAAAGAATGTAATGAGAAAACCATGTGAAGAAACAACGAGACAGCCAATAGCAACCTTTACAGCCGGCCAAGGCCACATACTATTATTTGGAACAAATTCATCCATATTCATTTCTCTCTCTCTCTTTCTCTCTCCTATTTGACATGCTAGAAAAGTAATTTTTCATCCATGCAAATACTTCCACATTTTTTATAGAAATGACTTGAAAAATAAAAATTACCAGATGTAATCAGCTAACAAAAACTAATTGTACATTTTAATCTTTGGCCTTTAATCCCAAAACTTAAAATTCAACGCTGAAAAAATCCCTGTTCATTTTTTTTGGGGGGGAGGTCTTGTATTTTTTTGTTTATGCTAAAAGTGGATTTGATAGAAAAAGAAGTTAATAGCTATCAAAAAGATTAAGAATTACCAATTTAGTTTAAACTGGTAATTCTTAAACTTTTCAATGGCCTAGTGACAATTCACTTCAACAGAATATTTTTTATTCTAATATCTGGTACGTGCTTCTTTTTTTTTTTTTTGTATGAAATGTCATTTAAAAAACGAATCCTCCTTTGTTTGGTATCTGTTGTTGGAAAGGTATTTAAATATTAGCAGTGTTAAATCAATTACATCTGTTGAATGATGTTAGTATTGAGAAGTTACAAGTTGTGTGAGAATCGAACTCACTAGTGATTGTTTGCTAATTTAGCTTACTAACCATTACACCGGCTGAGGCGCCCCGAAAGAGGTTACAAGTTACCAATTGAATGAATGAAAACTGCTGCATGCATTCAGAATCAAAATTAAGAACGACAATCGCTGAATAAAATTAAATCAAGAAAAAAAAACATTTGAAAAATATCAAAATGTGAACTTTTAAACGTTATGGCATATAAAATGAAAACCATCTTTCCTTTTTTTTTTTTTTTTTTTTAAAAACCGAGGTGCCTTCAATCTCATCTCTCTGAACTATTCTCACATCTACTGAGTTAGAAACTCACTTGGTTCCTTGCTACTATTTCCTTATGCCAGACTAAACTAACTGCAATAAGGAATACTGGTGGCTGAGATGTGTAATTCTCACGGGCGTTAGTAGCAGAGCATCGAGATTAACAAAAGGTCAATATTTTTAAGACTGGTCACTTAGAACATTGGCGCAACACAATTTTTCTAATCACATTTATCTACATATCAATAAAGGGTCATACTAAATTAATAGTAGTCGTAAATATCAACAGAGCTTCTTTATGCATTAATCAGACAAATTGGAGTTATCTTTCAAATCTAACTTTATTATTTTGACCATTTTTAATGCATCTGTTTGGAGGCCGGTTTTTTTGTTGTTGTTTTGTTTTTGTTTTGTTCTTTTGCGATGAAAGATACTAGAGACGCTTATAATTCTTATGAGTACAAGTGTATCTGACTAATCCAAAAGCTTATGAATAAACTCAAAGCTAAAACGCAGAAGTAGTAGTTATAGTCACGTTTACACCCTACTTTCCTTGAGAAAGCAACAAAGTTTGTTTTTTTAATCAAAGAAAAAATATATTTGCAGTATTGCGAAAAGTAAAAAGTTGCTACTAAATTGTAAGCGAATCAAAGTCTGATGTTTAAAAAAAATGTCAGTTTGTATTTGTGAAGCTTTGAGTAAAAATAAAGTTGAATTTTTCGAAGAAAAGTACTTTGTAAATGTCATCGTAAATCCTTAGGGAGTCTGTTAGCAAATTTTCGCAACAGAAAATGGGAGAGCGAGTAGAAGAATGGAGAATGATAAATAAATCAGGGGATTTTATTCAATTTCTTGTCTTTTCCCTTATCAGGCGAAAGTGTTCATAGTAAAAAAAAAACGGGAGAGAGTAGAAGCAGAACGAAGGAGGAAAGGGATATGAGAAAGGAGAGGAGGGTTTTCGTTGTTTCAAAGGAAGAAACATGATAACTCTTCCTACTTGAGTACGACTCGACACAGACCAAATAAATAGACCCAAAACGATGACGTTATTCAGCATAAAACCGTTATCTCTGACATCAACAGTTCGTCCTCAGAATTTGTAATACTCAACCTCACCAACTCATAATATTGTCTTTGTTTTATGCTCTTTTTAATACTGTAATAGAGATTACTAAAAATCACCAAATATCCGTCATTACAGTAACTCATCGCATTTTTTTTTCTTTTTTGGTCGTATTTTAACCAAACTTTCAGGAATTGTTAGACCATCTCTCAAAATGATTTTGAGCCACATTTGGCCAAAATTATTTGATTTTTTTTTACTCAATGAAATAAAACAACTTTTTATGCTAATAAAACGTTAAGTAATCTATAATTAGCACCGTCATTTACAAGAAATAATGACAAAGGCGTTCGACATTTAAGAAGAAAACGTACTTCCAAATGAAATAGATAATGTACATTATTTTCAAAACGGCAACAAAGCGACGATTTCTTTAACAAGAAAGTGACGATTTATCGATTCATCAATATGGTTCATTTACTTATTATATTTATTGTTTATTCTTCTATGTTAAAAGTTATAAAGTATTTAGCTTAAAAATATATAACTCAAAATTTTTGTCAAATTTATTTCCATTTGTCTATTTAATTCCTTTATTTTTATAATATTTTTGAAAAGTTTTATACATTACTATTAAATATATACCTTAATTTCAGCTTTAAAACAAGGAATATAAAATAAGGTTGTCGAGGAATATTATTAGAAGTGTTACTTCTAAAGAATAAAAAAAAAATTAGTACAACACGTGTTCATGCCTTAGCAAAGTAAATATTAAAAATACAAAAGGAGTAAATAGAGGTTTGTAAGTAGAAATATCGTACAAACATTCTCTTTGATAAATTGGAACATGAACTTCTACTCTTTAAGGAAATATATTGTAAAAATAGTTATTTTAAAATTAGTGTATCTATATTCCTAAAGTAAGAGACACCTCCTTAGTCCATCTCTCAAATTTTTATTTTCTTTGTATATAGGAAGGTATTTACTAAGTATAGCTTAGTTTAGCTCAAGGATAACTAGTAAGAAGCGAATTCATAATTGTCGGCCAGTTTAACTTGCTAACCATAACACTATGACGAGACGTCCTTATTTGTATTGGATCCGACGATGATCTCTCAGGGTTTAAAACGTAAATAAAGAGCAACATGGGTCCTATAGAAAATTTATTTTTCTCGTTAGAGGGAAAACAATATTTATCTTTTGTTTTGTTATTGTCGTTACTTTGTTTGAAAGATTATATCGTCAAAATACTTGCTATACACTCCTGAAGTTTCCGCTTGACTTGCTTATAGTGTTTGTTTATTTGTTTGGATTTTATGGCAAGGTTATTTAATACAAAATCCATTTTCCAACAAATAAACAGTTCTATTTCAAACAATTCAGTACACAGTTTAATTGTCAAAAACATTTCTATTTCAAGCTACTCAGTTTAATCAGATAGTTCTATTTCAAGCAATTTAGTTTAGTATGAGTATAGTTTTTGCTTACATTCAGAGTGGACTTGGGAGCGATGGCAATGAAGGGGTACTCCACATTCCCCAAAGCTCCAGGAATACTAGAACTTCACCATCAGATTGTTTAATGTTATATCCAGGTGACTCGTTCGGAGAAGGAGGGTCTTAGCTCTCTGCAGAGATGCAGTTTGTGAATTCTACAGCCTCAGCCAACTGTGCAATCATATTTTAACTCGTGTACAAAAAAACACTGTTTCATATACCACGTGATTTACACAGCCGATAAATGTAGAGGTAGATTCTTTCGGATTTGTAGACGTTTGGCTACCATATACACAGCCCAAACGAGTTGAAATAGACAAACAAAAAACCCCACAAGTTTCTGAGCTAATCTGTAGACTAAATTAACTAATCAGAAATGTCTGGAACTACGTCGGTGCATTCTATATAAAACTGTTAGTACGCAAGCTTAAATGAAAGTGTTCTCTCTAGCCATTAATCTAAGTGGTTCCACACGTATTTTCTATGCATCAATTATAGCCATTATGCCATACTGCAGCTTGTTTTATATATTTTACAATGTCTTTTGTCTTATTCTTCCGTGCTAATGTTTATGTGTTAAATGTATCACCATGTATTTTTTTATCTCGATTTTATGTCGATTTTATCACAACATCAGGACTGTGTCTCCTCGTTGTACTGTTGCTGCCAGCATTCTTAACGACCATTCGGTTCATAGCTCCTTCACTCTTTCAGCTCGCACTTACAGAGCCACACAAAGAAAACCTTACATCTTCAAAAGTGCCAACCGACATACTTAATATTGCTACACTAGAGCCTCACTATACACCAAATTTCACAACCCTGATACCCAACAATTTTACAGTTTAACAATAAATATTTGGGGTTATTGTTTTTGTCTATTTTATTTGAATAAATCGGAAATTCCAGTTGAACAATTTGTGGTGCATATGTAGCTGGGAGTGAAAAGAGGGGGTGAACGAGAGAGACAGAGAAAGAGAGAGAGAGACGGGGATAAATTTACCGAGAACAAATTGTCCACCACCTGTGAAAAATTCACTTGAAATCAACTTTGACTTCTGTCATCAATCTGCAACCAATTCAGCCGGCAAAGAAGCCCGGATAATTACAGATCTTGACTTAGTTTGATACAAAATCACAGCAGTAGAAACGTGTCGAATCGATTGAAAGATAAGGTTCTGACTAAATTATTTAAGTTAAATGTTAAATGTAGAATATTTCCGATTCATTGTAGATTTGTAACTGAATACACTAATTTCAATGTATAAATCAGCAAATAAAAATCATTTTCATTTTAGACAAACTCGTCATCAGCCATTCAACTTTACTCTGTATACAATATGTGGCATTTTGTCTACGAAGACGATGCTCAAAGTCATATTTGATAACGAAACATAAAGACAATCAAAATTCTAGTATGGCTTAATAGAATATTTCATAAGAGTCGACCGAATACCTACCCGACTTTATTATATATATATATATATATATATATATATATATATATATATATATATAAACCTAAAACTGTAAAACGTCCACAGCAGGTCAAAACTGTTAATCAAAGTTTCAAGTTTCACGATCATCAAAAGGAATAAAGATGAGAAAAATTATATGGATTTTATGAAAAAGAAAAAGAACACAATAAAGGGAATACATACTTTAACCAAAAACCGCCAAATGAAATATTAGGAAATATTACTAAAAATTTTTTGGTTAGTCTAGAAGTTGCATAAAAATATTAATTTTTGATATCATGGGGACTTTCTTGTGTCATTTTTACTTTCCAAACAAAACTAGATAGATATATACTATTTTCATTTTTTTTTTAATCAAACCATTGATTTTCTGTTGATTATCTATCATCTTCATCCTGCTCCAACATTTTGATCCTGGCTCGGTACATTGTTAGCCTGGCAATCGCTATTTAAATGACAGTTTTCTCTTTTTCTGCAATTACATCTCGGCTTTCCAATATCATCTTGAGCCTTTACAACTTTATAATTAAGTCTGTTAATTATTATTTGTACCCGTCAAGTCGGTGGGGTTTGGAAAACACCAACTACATTCTCTGCATGGGGTGTAAGACCACCCCCCTCAAAAAGAGGGAGTATCTTAAGTATGACACTAAACTGCGTCCAGTGGTGAAGCTTCAGTCCAAGAGCTCCACCAAGTGGGGAGTGTCCCTTCAAAATTATTTGTATTCAGTTTGAATATTTCATACTATATAACTGTGCAAATTATTTAAATTAAGGCTTGTCATTTGAAGTTGTATTTGTTTATTAAGGATTACTATAATTAGTTACTTGAAACCAAATAATTGCTTACAACTTATACGTGTTCAATAGCAATACTTGAAATCATATAATTATGTGCAAACAAACGAATATTGTTTGATAGAAATAATTATTTTAAAACATGAGTTTGATAAGCCGTTTAACAACTAAACCAAACAATCATGTTTGCGTTTCTATTATAACAGTAACTTATGAATTGTTTCTCTTAAAAAGTTTGCTTGTGTTCATTGATAAGTCGAAGAACAATCTTGCCATAGCAGTTTGCATACACTTATTATAAGCTGAGGCAAATATATTTTGTTTCTTCTTCGGGTGCGCTTCTTATTTTCGCCACTACCAAATTGACATTTACACCACAGGCTTTTTCTTGCTTGTTTTTAACTTTATTGAAAATCACGATGCTGCGGGAATTCGTATCCAGTCTACGAGCGATCGGATTGTGGATAGACTTAGTAAGTGCAGAAGAATCAGAGCTGCTGCTGATAGTAGCATTGATGGTCTTCTGTATAGCTTATAAGATCTGTCTTTAATGTTGAACACTACATCAAGAAATTTGATCTCTTTTGAATTACATGACACTTCTCAGCTTCATGTTATTTGTCCCGAAAGTCTTTAGTCCTCGTTTTCTCTTACCTTCTCTCTTTCCTTTTGTTTTTGGGTTTGTTTTTTCTGTGTTTTTTTTTTTGGGGGGGGGTCATACTTGTCTTTTGCAAGTTCATATATATATATATATATATATTTAATGGGCGTAAACGTGTGCTGCTTGCCAGCAGCTAAGAGGAAGTGGTCCGGTCAATCTGAAGGGTACCGTTGAAGTGAAGCAGTATTTCTCTTTAGCGCCCGTTCTCTTTAGACATGCACCGTTCCTACTTTCTGTCAGGGGCTTATGGGAACATTTTGAATTTATTTTTTAATTTTTTATTTTTATTAATCTCTACATCTCCCGACTTTTCTCTCAACAACGATATGCTTAATCATACTGAACCCCTCACTAATGGCTCTAACTGCTTATATCCTTTCGAAGAAAGCACAGTTAACAATAACAAAACAAGAACTACAACAAGTAAACGTATGCTTCGAGCGCCTTTTGGTTCGTACTCACACAGCCACACGTTGTCAGGATGACCAAGAGGTCTAAGGCGTCAAACTCAAGCTTTATTCTTACCCCGAAAGGGCTACGACTCACACAGCCACACGTTGTCAGAGTGGCCAAGAGGTCTAAGGCGTAAAACCCAAGCTTTATTCTTACCCCGAAAGGGCTACGACTCACACAGCCACACGTTGTCAGGGTGGCCAAGAGGTCTAAGACGTAAAACTCAAGCTTTATTCTTACCCCGAAAGGGCTACGACTCACACAGCCACACGTTGTCAGAGTGGCCAAGAGGTCTAAGGCGTCAAACACAAGCTTTATTCTTACCCCGAAAGGGCTACGACTCACACAGCCACACGTTGTCAGAGTGGCCAAGAGGTCTAAGGCGTAAAATCCAAGCTTTATTCTTACCCCGAAAGGGCTACGACTCACACAGCCACACGTTGTCAGGGTGACCAAGAGGTCTAAGGCGTCAAACTCAAGCTTTATTCTTACCCCGAAAGGGCTACGACTCACACAGCCACACGTTGTCAGGATGGCCAAGAGGTCTAAGGCGTCAAACTCAAGCTTTATTCTTACCCCGAAAGGGCTACGACTCACACAGCCACACGTTGTCAGGATGACCAAGCGGTCTAAGGCGTCAAACTCAAGCTTTATTCTTACCCCGAAAGGGCTACGACTCACACAGCCACACGTTGTCAGGGTGACCAATAGGTCTAAGGCGTCAAACTCAAGCTTTATTTTTACCCCGAAAGGGCTACGACTCACACAGCCACACGTTGTCAGGGTGGCCAAGAGGTCTAAGGCGTCAAACTCAAGCTTTATTCTTACCCCGAAAGGGCTACGACTCACACAGCCACACGTTGTCAGGATGACCAAGCTGTCTAAGGCGTCAAACTCAAGCTTTATTCTTACCCCGAAAGGGCTACGACTCACACAGCCACACGTTGTCAGGGTGGCCAAGAGGTCTAAGGCGTCAAACTTAAGCTTTATTCTTACCCCGAAAGGGCTAAGACTCACACAGCCACACGTTGTCTGGATGACCAAGCGGTCTAAGGCGTAAAACTCAAGCTTTATTCTTACCCCGAAAGGGCTACGACTCACACAGCCACACGTTGTCAGAGTGTCCAAGCGGTCTAAGGCGTAAAACTCAAGCTTTATTCTTACCCCGAAAGGGCTACGACTCACACAGCCACACGTTGTCAGAGTGTCCAAGCGGTCTAAGGCGTAAAACTCAAGCTTTATTCTTACCCCGAAAGGGCTACGACTCACACAGCCACACGTTGTCAGGGTGGCCAAGAGGTCTAAGGCGTAAAACTCAAGCTTTATTCTTACCCCGAAAGGGCTACGACTCACACAGCCACAAATAGAGAACCTTAATGGATCTTCAATAGTGATGACCGACATAGTTAATGTTTCTTCTCAGCTTTAACAAATTTCATCACAATATAAATTTGTATAAATCAGTTCACTTGTACCCGTTTTTATTTTGCTTTTGAAACGTATGAACAAATAGATAAATTCGCATTCTGTGGGGGAGATGCGTGGATTATTCAAAAAAAATCCCCACATATCCGCCCCACCCCCACCCACACACACACACTTGCAGGCCTTTAAAATAAAATTTTAAAAAAAAACGATTCAATATCAGAGTTTTAAGATTTTCTTCTTTGGTTTGATTAAATCCTGTCATTTTCCGCAACAGAACTTCTCACCCACTTCCTGCCGATCTAAAGAAACCCACAATAATATCGATTTCAACATTAGTTTTTGAGGAGAAGCAAAGAATCCCGAAGATTCGAAACCAGACCGAATCCATCTCCTCCAAACAAGATTAGAATCTGAATTAACTGCTAACGTCTTTTTCATTCCAGTTTCTATTGTTGCTACTATTACACTGCTTCAGGCACTAAAAAGGAATTCCGATGCTTTTGTCACTCGATGACGTCATATGACCTGTAATACAGTTAGATCTCTACATACAAACATGATAGTTTGTTCGTATATCACTCAGGTTTGAATTTGGGGGGCGTCAGTGGTGAAGAAGAAGAAGAAGAAGAAGAAGAAGAAGAAGAAGAAGAAGAAGAAGAAGAAGAAGAAGAAGGAGGAGGAGGAGGAGGAGGAGGAGGAGGAGAAGAAGAAGAAGAAGAAGAAGAAGAAGAAGAAGAAGAAGAAGAAGAAGAAGAAGAAGAACCCAATTTTTTATCTCTTTTTAACCCACGTAAAGAAATTTAGTTCCAAAATGTTTTACTAGACAGTGCCAAAAAGTTATCAGCCCAACAAAGGAAATTATCTCTTAAAATTTATCGAATGTTTTGCAAGAAATGAGTAACGATGCGTCAACTGTATTGAACTACCGGGTAAATATGTACCATAAGTACGGGTATTTCATGGTTCTAAATCATTGAACGGACCGAGAACTTTTCAACAATCTCTCATTTGGTTTGCTTTCTTTGTTTAAGGGCATGTCAACCTTGGTGGGTCATTTAATAGCAAAGCCATCTTTTTAAAAGAATACAAACAGTGATACTTATTTAATTATTTAACCCATGACTGGTAAAATAAGAGGGTTAATAACCTTCTGTTTAAAAAAAACAAATGTGATAGCGCAAAACTGGGAGTTGAAATTTGTTTACTTCGAGGCCGTACTTCAGCACTTTAGCCATTAGGCTCCGGTAACGACCTATACAACCCCTCGTAATGGCGGAATAACTCTTTAGATAATCATGACTCCTTATATGGTGTGGATTTAGGAAATAATTTGACTTGGTGCAGAACTATACCTCCCCACTGATTACACTTAATGATAAGGTCAGGGATTTCCTTGATGCCACAGAAATTTGGGAAGATGAAGTACTAAAAGAAACGACTCGGGGTCAAATCTCCGTGGGGATTATAAAATGAACTAACATTTCGAAATGACTGTCACAAAAGTTTTAGTTTTATTCCAAACTTTTGTGACAATTATCTGGAAACGAAGACTCAATACGAAGTGATAGTCAGGGTATTTCAGCGTTTGTAATGAGTGGGACGTGTTATAGAAGAGAGTATACCACACTGGAAAAAGAATTCCGTTGCCATACATCAGAATGATAAAAATGACATCTAACTTTGATATTGGTCATTCTTTACTTCTGTAAGGTAAACAATGTACTGGTTGGTCATATGGGAATACTATCAGCTGCCTCTGAAAGCCAACTTTTGATACAAAGCTTTGCGTGAAATGTTTCTTAGAAGCGGTTAAAACTGCTGCAAAATAACATTGGCGAAGATCCCATACGGCAAATGAAAACATTAGTCTCGAAAGGTTCCTTTTTCTTAACTCGGTTTGTTTATAGCAATTCTCAAACGGCTTTATAAGAACATGAAGACAAATTACTGGAAGTGGAAAGTTGTTTGTAGAAAAGGGATGGCATTGTTAATATGTCTCTCCAGGATGATATTGTTTATGCCTTTTGCTAAATTATTTCCTCCCTTAAAAAATCTAAAACAACCGAAAAAAATTTCGTAAGAATTTTGATTTTCTTTCCTTTCACCAAGTCAGAAATCGAATCTGTACTTTTCTTTTTTGTTGCAGATTATCCAGAAAGCACACTTGGCCATTTTTAATTGTTAATTTCTTTTATTTCACCTTAGGAATAAGATAAGGAAGTTCATATTTAGTTTTTAATTATGATTACCTTTACACACACACACACACACACACACATATATATATATATATATATATATATATATATATATATATATATATATATATATATTCACGACTATCGTTTTGATAATTCACGACACTGTTGTTTCGAACTGTAGTGAATAAAATCCGAATCTATGGTGGCTCCATCTATCAGCGGTAGTTAATTGTTTCAAAACGTACGTCAGTGACTCATAGTTCCGGGTTATTGCAAAGTGCACTGCGCATCGGGCATCGTTTTTTTTTTTTCAATCATGATTCATAATTACAATTGATACCATCTATTATAAGCAAGGTAAAACAAGATATGAATTCTGTCTGTCTGTCTGTCTCTCTCTCTCTCTCTCTCTCTCTCTCTCTCTCGCACACACATACATTGAGTTTTGCTTTGTCCTTGGTCGGAGCTAGATGCTAAATTTATATTTAAATATATTTTTCTTTGGTTTATTTTATTGAATTATTTTATAGCCTTTGCGAAATTTGTAAAATATATTTTCAGATCGCCTTTATGTTTTTCTTTGGAGCAGAGTGGCACTCCTACTGCTTTGAGCACCAAAATGGTCAACAGCTGCCCAGACGAAGGTTAAGATTATGATATTCTTTTGAAAAGCAAAAAGCCTTTTCGAGATGTTGAATATAACAAAACCTGAATAGGAAAAGATGAAATTTGCCTCCCTTTTCGATAATTCTGTTTATTTGTTCTTTTCTTTCATACTCTCATTCTCACTTTCCTTTTCTTCTTCTTCTTCTTCTTCTTCTTGTTGTCTGTCTGTCTTTCTCTCTCTGATTCTTTGCTCTCTTTTTTTCTCTCCCCCTTTTTTTTCCTTTCATTCTTCCCAATATCACTGTTTAATCCCTACATGATATCTGGGCACGTACACATTATTTATTCTCAAAAGTTAGTTGAGAGCTACTATTATTGCAGGCTCGTGAGAGACATACAGACAGACGCTAGAGGAAATACAAAATGACAAGAAATGGAAGAGAACTGTATTTTTGTTTTTATGTTCAAACCTTTCGTAAAATAAAGAGAGAGAGAGAGAGAGAGAGACTGTCTTTATCGATCTTCTAATGAGACAACGGTAGAATCAGTTTGTTGTTCGTGTTTGGCTACCATCAACCAAATAGTGGAAAGCATTTCTCTTTCTTTCGTCTGGTTTTCTCTTTTTTTCTACTTCCCATCTCTCTTTCTTTCTCTATTTATCACATTTATCTCACCACTCACTCTATTCTTTTTGTTATTTATTTCTATCCTTCTCCTATTTTCTTTTTTCTAATAGATCTTTCTTTTCCCTCCTCCCTTTCTCTCTTGACTGTTTTCTTAATCCTATGTTCGCGTCATTTTCTTTCTCTCTTTTCGTTCTCTCTCATTCTGTTAGTATCTTTCTTTCTATTTATCAGTCTCTCTAGAACGTTACCGCTACTGTATTGCTTAATTTGCAAACCTTGTCAGCTGTGGTCAGTCAGAAAAACCGACTTTCACCGGCTGCTTCCATGTGTGGCCTTGTCTATCAACTTCATTGTATCAATAACTATTTTCACCTTTTTCATTTTTATCTCCTTTTACTGATCTCTCTCTCTCTCTCTCTCTCTCTCTCTCTCTCTCTCTCTCTCTCTCTGTTGTGGCGTGTTTTCAGTGGTGTGTGTGTGATTTTTTTTAATTGTGTAAATTTTAAAAATAGATTTCGTCGTGTCTGATCGTCTCAATTGAATTATGCAACTGACCTCCACTTAGAAAAATGGTCAGACGCACTTGAAAGCCTGAATATGCAAATAAGTATAACGTCATCGTGTTTGTAGGTAGGATAAATTCTAACAAACGGAAGCTATTGACGGAATGGTAGAGTTGTCAAGGAAACCAGAAGAATTAAAAGAAAGAGGCGGTTTCTCTATTTTTTTATTAATAGTCTGCCTAAACCCTTGAATACCCAGATTTGATCAAACAGTGGTTCAACGAGAAAATAACTTTAGCGAAAGGCTAATTATTTTATTCTTAATTGTAGAAGGACATTTTGTTCAACTAAATTTTTTGCTTTCTTTCTTGACTCATTTTGATTTGGCTTCAAAATTTATCTCGAGTAGTGCGCCTGTCATGTCTGCTATAGACAGTCTGTCAAGTCATTGTCGTTGAATTGAATTTATTCGCTGTACCACTAATATGTCAGTGTGTCATATAATAGCTTGTATTCAATATATGCACCTTTTTATATTGGATTTCTTTTTATTTCAAATTAACCTTCGATTAAGTTAAATATTAACTTTTACGAGTCATTGCTTTTTTTTAAACGATAAACCAGTCGGAAATTCCTCGGAATTCGAGAGAATTGCACCAATTTCAACTATAAATAACATTGAGATATGTTAATTTCGATTTCAAAATTTGCTAAATTTATAACAACAAAAATAAACTCAATATAAAACTTTACGAAAAAAACTGAAGATTCAATTTTTTGAAAGACTCATTTTTATTGGTCTTTTAAGCTTTTTTTTTTTCTTTTTTTAGAAATATTTGATTTTCTAAGGTCGTTTTATTTACAATAAGACTAACGTAGCAGGTTTGTAAAAAGGTCTGTATGACTGTGTGTAATAAGACCAGATGACATGTATTTCTCTAAGTTGGGGTAATGAATCTCATCGGACGTTACTAGATATTGAACACGTTCTGCTGCTTCCACTACAAGGTCGTTTGCAATGACTATCCAGAATGAATAAACAAGAATTTCTCAATTATTCCGATTAGTATTTTTATGGTGATTATTTTTGCTAAAGTTTTCTTTTAATTTTTTTGTCGACCAAAAACTTTGTTTCGATCTATGAACTGTTCGATTTTAGAGGCGTTAGAATATATAAACACACACTGGACGACAACACTACAGGAATATTAGCGAATCGTATATAAATCCTGATGAAGATAGTCATCAGAAAAATTCATCAAATAATGACCAGACTTTATCTCAAATTCATACAGTGTTTGAAAATACCAATCAAGACACGTTTATTAAGACTGCTTTTTTTATATAAAGCCTTGATCATTAATGAATTATTGTGCAACGGCAAAAGACTTTCTTCGTTTGCTATTCATCAAACTGAAGGAGACGACAATCATTCTTAGAGGTGAACTGCAAGCCAACAGATATGTCACGATTAATTTTGCTCCTGTCATTGTCTGATAAAATCTGTATGCATAAATAGACTGCTTTGCCAATATTATAACAACAAGCAATGCGACACTGCGTATATGCGGGTTCGCTTTCAATTTATTCATTCTAGGATATGCACCATTGACAATATCAAACAACCTTAATGATTTGATCTGAACAAAATAAAAGATTTTTATCTCAGTGTTCACTTCCGTCACAACTCCGGAAGATGAATACAGAAAGTGAATTTTAGTGTTAAAAGTTGGCTGAAGACAGCTTCCAGAAAACAATGGTCAAGTCTATCAACAGTTTTAATTGATCAGTATGGCTCTGTCATCCCCTAGTTTTTCAAAGATTGTGCAGATCAAATGCAACTTATTTTGAGTGGTTTGCCCCTTCACATAACTGACTATGCGTCTCAACCGTGAGGATATATAGTTATATATCAGTCTGTCTATGTCAATGCTCCTTAACGTCTCCTCTTGTACACCTAAGCGCTTCAGTCACCTCAAGGAGAATAAAGTCGACTAATCTGAGCACACATATGCTTTCGTTTGTGGTCTTTTGTCGGCCATTCGTTGTTAATGATATATCAACAGATAGCAAATCCGAAGTTCTGCATGCAGTTCAACCATTGAGAAAACATTCTGTTTAACTCAGCCATTACTACTTGAGCTTGATCCTTCTTGATAAACAAGGATTATTGCTCTGTCATAACTCTCGCTAATTTTTCTATATCTCCTTAAAAAACACTATCTTACTCTATTTTGTTGTTTATGACGCTAGTTTTCCTATAGTTTTCCTGTTTTTTTAACCTAACCCGCAATTTCCAACGACAGCTCCCATCATTTCCTCCTTTAGAATTAGTTGGTCATGGAAAACCTTTTTGTCCAGAAAGGATGTACTAAATTCCTTGTATTCAGCTATACTTAAATTTATTTGGGCTTGTATGAAACCTTCGTTCAAGTAGACTATGCTCTAAAAGTTAAGTTCTAAATTACCTTTCTTCAGATTGGTTTTTAAAAAGGCATAGCATGCATATATATATGTATAGAGAGAGACTCTAGTTCTGCATTTAAAATAAATAAATAGTCGTATTGATCTTTCCTTAAAAAAACGTGATGTTTACCCGTTGCACTGTCGAAATGATAATGTTTAATATGGACGCTATAATCTGTATTTAAAAAATGACGAAGTTGAAAGAAGACAGTTTCAAATGAATCACTTTAATTACACTCATTCCTAATACAGACACACCCAAAATTTACTTCACGTATGCGCTTTTAACAAAGCGTATTTCTCTCTCTCTCTCTCTCTCTCTCTATATATATATATATATATATATATATATATATATAAAGTAGTGTCTAAATGTATGTATGTTCATGCTTATTCTACATCTGTGTTTGCAAACAAATATTAATTAGAATCAAATTTTACAAAAACTGAAACGGAAATCCCCACAAAATCTAGAAGAAAAAAAATCACGTCTCCTAATAATCAGAAAAAAAAACCTTTTATTTACAATCAAAAATTGGTTCAATGATTTTACAATTTAGAAACCGAAACATAGAATAAAAATAATATATAAAGCAAAATATTTCCGAGGACAACAAACATACAAAACAACAACAAAAAAAAAAGACTTAAATCGTGTCAAGTATCATTTTTGGAGTCTTAGAGCTCTTGACATTTTCCTTTTGTAAGTTCAAATGAATAATGAAAAATTTTGGTCCAAAACTTAATGTGTATTAAATCCAACAGAAACAGAAAGATTTGTTGAAATGCAGAGAACGATCAAAAGATTTTCACACAAACTGCATTAAAGTTAGATTTTTAGAAAATATCCAAATTCTTTTTCACTTGGATGAAAATTGTTTTTTTTTTCAAGAAAATTATTTGTCCATTTTAAAAAATAAATAAATCGCACATATAAAAATTTGGTTTTTGAGAGAATATCTAAATTCTCTTCAAATTGCACAAACATGTCAGGTCTTAATTTTTTTTTTACTTCTAGTTGACAATTAGAGAAAGGCTGACAACAGCGTTCTTTTATTATTGAATTAATTTTGATGTTTGGGTCGCTGATTCAACTTGTGTTCGGGTTCTTTTCTCACTTAATTTCTAACAGGATCAAATGAACTTCCATATTTTGCTTTCAAGTATTGCTATGATAAAACAATTCATTGGTTGACTATAAAATTATTGTCAGAGAAAGAAATTGGGGGGGTCTATATTTACTTTATATCCTTTCAATTTTATGATGCACTCTCTTATTGGGGAGAAAATGTTCTAAGGATGAAAAGAATTTAGGATTTTTTCTTATAGATTTTTTCTTAATAAATTTTGTAAATCTTTCGAGCCCGTTTTAATTATCAAATAATTTTGATGGCTTCTTGCTGCAAAAAAAAAAAAAAAGCGTTCCTCTGAGGCCTCGACTCATTCGTTTTAAAGAATTACCTGAATGTGAAAAACGCGAGAATTTCACAGAATTTTATATGTTTATTTCTACTCGCTAATGGTAGGTGTTATAACATGTTGTTTTGTTTTGTTTGTTTTTTTAAATCTGAATCTGAAAGATGATTTGAACTCCAACCGCCGAGTTTTGATTTCTGAGTTGCTATCTACAGCACTTCTTTGCGACTTCCAATGTCATGAAAATATATTCATCTTGAATTGGATTTACGTGAATCGTTCCTTTGAAATTCGCACCGCCACCTACAAACTTCTGAATTGTGATTCAAAAAGAGACTTTTTGATTATTCAGCAACTATCGAAAGGCGATGATGAGATCTGGAATCTTTCATTTCAAAAGGATCTTTCTTTGTTTTTAACGGCATATCAACCTTCGTGGATTATTTAATGTCGAAGTCATCCTTGTAAAAGACTAGTAGTGGTAATATTTAACCGATAGGTGGAGAGGTCCTATTTTTCCCAAAGGTATTAATCCGGAAGGGGACATAATAGCCTGACTGGAGTTCGAATTCACTTTCTTTGCGGTCGCAATCCATCACTTTAGCCATTACATTACTGGGACTCCCCACTTTAAAAGATTCTAATACCCCTGATCTTCTTTGTCAAAAGCGTTGACCGCTTGGGTGAGTTTATATAATAATCGAATGGAAAAAAAACAATAATCAAAAGTCAATAATGTAAGCTCTTCAGAGATATAAGGCGTGTATACAAATGTTAAGCACTGGGTGCCCATCGAAGCAAAAAGTTTAGTAAATTATTTTAGAGAAATGTTCACCTTTTGAGCAATTCAGCTAAACTGAATGAAGAAATTGTATTAAGTTCCTGTTCGGCTGTTTTGAGTCAAAGAAGTCCGCTTGACTCAGAAAAAGCCAAACCCTGGAGTTAGGGCTCCTTGGAGATGTCTACTGAAACCACAGAAACAATATGAATTAGTCATTTTTACTAATAAAGGATGTAAATTCGTGAATACTTGATATCGAGGCACCTTGTTTTAAACGGTTAACATCGAACAAATTCCTCTAAAACTGAAAATATTGGGACCATAAATTTTCCTCGTTTAGTCAGTCACTTCTTTTTAGTGGATTGTATTAAAAAAAAAACTGTTTCTATTCTTGCACCATTGGTCTTTCAAAGAAAATCTTCTTTGAAACTGTTATAGACAAGCGTATGATTACAAGAAACAATGAATGATAGGAATGGATTTAATTTCGTTTATTTTAAATAAATAAAAGTTGGTAGGTCAGAAGACATACAGGCTCTCTTCAACTCGATTCGGGTGAGAAGGTGAGTGGATGTGAGGGTGTAAGTCGTTCTTAGGTGTCTGGTTTGTTCTTTGTGGCACGGTGTGTGACATGGGTCGGTAAGCTATAAGCTGTCTTGGAATGCGGGGCTTGATTGGTAAGCTGTCAGCGTTCTTTGAGTTTGTCCGCTTCTCTCTCTCTGTCCCTCGGAGTCTACTGACTTTTTAAAACTTTTGTTGAGCGTTTTATAGCCACGTTTGGGGACGAATCGGTTCCAAAAAGCTTTGGAGGGAAAACCTCATGATTAGTTGAAAAAGGGACCATTTTAATTGTAAATTTATTTTTACATTTCAACCGGATGGATGTACGGAGCCTACCTGCGCAGCGACGTATTTGATTCATTTTTGTCTCAGCCATCGTTCAAACAACACCCGGTTAATCTTAACTTTTTTCAACTCAAACGTACGCTGTTGGTGTTTTTATTTTTTTGTTTATTTATTCATTTTGCTTGTGAGTTAGTTTGGAATGTATAAGTAAATCAGAAGAGATTTCCGCAAATAACAAAACCCATATTTCATTCCATCAGAATTCACAAAATATATCAGATCAAACACGTTTTTACCAAATTAATCACCGATAAGCAATTCTAAATTACTTCGACCGACCCAGACCTTATAAAAAACCATTTAGTAAACTTTGTATTTACACTTAAGGATTTGTAAAATCAGCATTTCGCTATTTTGTTCGATATAGGAGGGGCATACGATAAGTTTTCAGACTTTTTTCGTATGGGTATTTAAAATCGTCGTAGACTCTTGTAAATTCAGTGTTATTGCTATATATCTTATGAGATGACCGGTCAGTTTTTATGATTTTAGGTTCAAATGAACAGCTACAGTAGGAATTGGAATACACCCTACTAAAACCTGATTCCCACAGCTGGTGAATTTCAAAAATGCAATCTGACACTTTAGAAGAACGATATGCAATAAAATTCCGTTTTAAACTTAGAAAAAAAATGCCACGGAAACGTGTGGAATGCTTCAGACTGCTTTTGGAGCATCTTGCATGAATCGAGCATCAGTTTTTGAGTGGCATAAGAGATTCAAGGAAGGGAGGGAGTCTGTGAAGGATGATGAGAGGTGTGGAAGGAGTAAGGAAGTCAATACACCAGACTTGATTGGTCAAACGTTAAGGGTTACGGTTACTATGTTGAGGTTTTAAGGAAGTTCAGGAAGAGATTCCGTCGGAAGAGGCCAGCACTCTTCAAATCTGGTCAGTGGCATTTCCACCAGGGCAATGCACCAGTACACAACTCCATCCTTGTCACCGACCATTTGACCAAGATGGGCATCAAGACAGTTCCTCGCCATCCCTATAGTCCAGACCTTGCTCCCTGTGACTTTTGGTTATTCCCTAAGCTCAGAGGCTGTCGTTATGAGATAATTGAGGAGATGAAAGAGGCTGTGACGAAGGTCATTGACACACTCACATAAGAGGACTTCATTTGGGCCTTCCAGAAGTTGTTGGAACAGTACAACAAGTGCATTGCAGCCGGAGGAGATTACTTCGAAGAGGACTAGAGTTTCATGTGTGTACTATCAATAAAAGTGCCCATACGAAAAAAATCTGGAAACTTATCGTATGCACCTCGTATAAAATCATTCATGACTGGTTTGTTCAGGTAGAAGCTCGAATGTTATGGCAATCTACTTAATAATTTCAGTTCTATAAGAAAAAGAAAAGTGCAATAAGAAAAAGAAAAGTGTATGGGGTCAGGCGTATGTCAAGGACAAAGCAGTGTTGCCGTTTGATGTTTGACTCCATTATGAGGTTATTTTATTTTACCCCACGTTGGCTAGTTGGTGTAACTCCTTGAACAAGAAAGGCCCAAAAGAATTATACAAAAGAAGACAGTAACAGATAGGAGACGAAGACGTTTCTTTTATATTTTTCCTTTATTTCCGGGGTTCAACAACCATTCCATGGGTGAGGAAATTTTCCCTAAATACAATTGAAATGGTTAAATCCCCCAGTTAAGGTGTTTAAAAATACATTAATCGTTTCTTGGTATATGTGTGTCCTCATTTGGTGTTTTGAAGCTTCAACAATGGTTAGTTACTTTTTGGAGTTTGTCAAAGTCCAGTGTTTTAGTTCGTAGTTCCATTTCGTAGCCTTTTATATTTCGGCATACTGTTAACCGAGAGGTTTGCTACTGGTGAGAAGACGAACCAACGCCTCGTTCAAAGACGTATGCGTGGCGCCTGCCACCAGTCAGCAAGGTGTTGTCAATTTGCCGGTCACTGCCTGAAAGAGAATGAGCCTGCTTTATTTCGTTGTATTACAACGAAGGCACAAGGCCTTGAAGTTTTTTTTTGGGGGGAGGAGCGGTCATGCTTTTCTATATATTCTAAGGAGCCTAGCTAGCCACATTCACCGACCCATTCAACAGTACAATATATAATCATTCATCTATCGCCATGCACGCAGCAGCCACCAAAATACCACATTTGCTCTATGAAGAAGTCCTACTTAAAATCCCGAGATTAATGAATGATTTTATTTACAAGTATGATTTATTTACAATGAATGTGATGGGAATGGGAGAAAAACCCCGAAATATATACAAAAACAAAGGAAAAATCCCCCGTTTGGTTGCCCTCCCATCCCCCCGTCTATAAAATTGGAGGCCGACTGTTTTCCGGGGCGAAAGAACCGAAAACAAGCCGGACTTACCCTAGGTGGGGCGGGAATCCTAATCTACCGGGGTAAAAGAAATAAGGGGTCGGGCGCGGTATGGGTTGATATAAGCAGGTGATATGATTTTTATACATATGCATGTTCAAGATCTTCAGTAAACGTGGCCTGGGATACGGGTTGAGGTCGAAAAATAATGGGGATGGGGAAGATCTTGAGAACTAACGACTAGATGACGGGGACAATGACTCACAAACATAGTGCTAACTAGGTACCTGGGTACCAAAAGAAAAAGGGAACAGTTCTACTCACCAGGGGTGGGGTCCCTAAGGACCCGTACCGTAGACGCCATTAGCCGGCAGAGGAGGGAAGGATGACTCCAACGTTGCTCCCTTTCGCACGACCAGGCTCGCTGCATTCACCCACCCTTTGCTGAATGTTATGCGATCCAAGCGTTTTCTATCGCATCTGATTTTGACCCTCAGCTGATGCCGAAAATACAAAATCAGATCACGATGAGAAAAGTTTGCATCGTCATACAATCCCTTGTTTCGCGTCGTCCAAATCACCATTCGAGCTACAGCTAGGATCGCGAGAAACACCACACGCTTCTCACCCTGAAACGGAGGAAGAACGTTGTCTACGACGTAACCAACGTCGAGCAGCACGAGCTGTTTGGGTTCGATGCGAGCCGTCCACTCGCCAACGTGATCCCAAAACGGGCGGACTCGCTCGCAGTAGTAGAAGGCGTGCTCAGCCGTTTCTTCTAAGCCACTGCTGCAGCGAAAAGAGAATGAGCCTGCTCCCCCTATTGGGAGGTCCCCTTTTTCTTTACGCATGCGTCGTCCCTTTTTCCTGTCAGAGACCTCTGGGAGTTTCTGCATATTTTAATAGTTTTCTTTTTTAATTCAATTTAATTTTTTATTTTATTCATTCCCTACAAATGCAATAAGAAAAGTGCAGTAAGATAAAGAAATGTGCTATTTGCTCAATTTTTTAGATGAAGCCTGATAATTTTTATCACTTAGAATATGCAGACTACTGTCTTCAATTTATACTCACGCTTCGGCCGATACGCCCTTAGATCTTCTTTAGGTGTTTCATGTCGAACTCGGGAGCCTACATAGACCTTCGAACTGAACCCTTTATTTAATCGACCGAGGTAGATTGTTTTAATTTCGTTAACCATGACCGGGAACAAGTGTTAAACTATAGTAAGTATTCTTCGTTATTTTTACCTGTAGACAGGATTGAACCTGCAACCTCCAGATGATTCCCCTTAGAAGCTTTTTTAACCAAATTCCCTTAACCATGAAGAGAATTGTTCAAATATTCTAAGTGATGAAAAAGTGCCTAACCCACTTAGGAGTATGAAAAGGGATTTTCAAGAATGGATAAGAATTTTCCTAACAAATCAATATCTACGATCAATAGATCGAAGTGTGGCAACGATTTGGAACTGCATATAGTTAACAGATTTTGGAAGTATGTAACAGGGAATTGGTTATGAAATATGAAACACCCTAAAGATTATCATTAATTTGAGCTTAGACCAATATAGAAACTTTTAGAGGTAATTTTTGCTGATACAACTTCCTACCAAATAATAAACTGATGTGATATTTCCTAATTAGGAAGCTATATATTTAAATAAATAAGTAAATTAAATACCGCAGACGTATTTATGAAATGACAGCTCTTTTGTAAACAGACACAGATGCATAAAATTATCCAGACTCGCCTTTGAGCAAAAAAAAAGACAAATTGCCAAAATAAAATATGCCCATAGAATTATCACCCGAGAGAACAAAAATTGAATTTTTTTAATACGTTCTCTACATTTATTCAGTAGAATTTGTTTAATTTGTATTTACGAATTTGCAATGAGTTATACTTGATATAAAATACCAACCATAATCTTTTTTTTTTTTGCCAAGAATGGGAGGAGGTCTTCTATATGTGCAGATTTTTGCTGAATTGAACCTTCCATATTTATTTGGGAGGTTGATTACTGTCACTTAAGCTGAGAGAAGTTGGTGTATGCAGCTGAGAAAATTGTCAGTCACCTTTATTTCTGACTCAGTCTCAACCCCGCAGAAGTTATGCCAATTACAGTGAAATAACTTCTTTCCTCTCTCTCCACAATTTTGTGTCGAACCCTAAGCTACTTTGAAAACGAGGTCGGCTGCTTTTTCCAAAACTCATCAAAATCTGATACGATGGTTGTAGTACGTACTACTAGGTAGCAACGACGTCTAGAGAGGGGGGAAATAATTCCACAGACAGTTTGTTTTTTGTTTTGTTGTGTTGGTTTTTTTTACGTCATTGCCAAGAAGTGACTTAGCTGTTTCTTCAGGGAAAAGAAAATAAGTATTAATAACAGCCACAGTATTGTTGTTGGTAGCAGCAGTATTAGTAGTTAAGTCTCCTGTCGATTAAGATAGACCGAGAATCGAGGGGTGGGCGTTGTAAGCCAGGTGCGAGTTGTAAAAAGGTCCCAGCTGTTCCCCCTCCACCACTGAATTACTACTAATGACATGTTTGGCAACTGAACGAATCTTTCTTGCAAAGTAAAATGATTTAAAACTTGAGAGTAACAAGCGACACAGCAGCTGTGAATGAACTTATTCATTTCTGTTCGTGACCGTGAAGTTAGTACATTTAGGCGTTTTTTAGTCTGACGTAGTTGGATGAATAAGCTTCTTATCGAATCGACACCAACTACTAACATTGTGTGTGTGTGTGTGTATGTGCGCGTGCGCGCTACTGCTAAGCTTAATAACAATTACTAATGTATTGGAACACCTAGCTTGCTAGACTAGCAAAAAAAAAACAAAAAAACCCTAAGTTCGATTCTCACCAAGTGCTCAATACTTTCGGTTTTATGTCAAACGAACATCAGTAAATGACTAGCTATTTAGAAGGAAACGAACTGAAGCAAAATTCGGCGGCAATAGTCTATTACTAAACTGTTTCTTCGTATTAACGAGCTATGAGCACGTATTAAACATTAAATAGTCTAAATTTAAGAATTTACCGTTTAATAATTCAAAATGTTTGGGGTTGTTTTTTGTTGTTTTTTTTAACAAGGTATTTTCAAAATTTTAATTCAACAGACGATTTGTCAATAAATGTGTCGACTAAAATAAATTCTGATTCGAATAATGATGAAACTTTTGTTAGTTGTTAATCTTGCTGCATATTTTTGTTAAATCTTTTAATGTTTCGTGGTGTGTTGTTTGTTTTATCCCTGTTTTCTAAATTTAGACAAAGTGTGACCCTTTCTGCCATACTCAAAAAAAGAATTTGAGCTCGCTTTTGAAAAGAAATTCAGCCTTATTGATGGCATTTTCTAGGGTAAAAAAAAAAATTACACAAAAAGGAAAAACTTTTTTCTTAATTGTGATAGAATCCTGACGATCCTTACAGAAAAATTTAATTCGTTGAATACTTGAACTATTCAGTGAATTAAAATTTTATAGTTATAAAAATATCAAATCAAACAAATTAAAGTTTTTATGTATTTTTCACTGGTACAATTCGACTCATTAACTTAGTTTTTTGGATTTGTCTCTGAGTAAGAAATAGGAGCGTCGTCAGCAGAGGAAAATAAAAGTTGTTTTTCTGTTTGTCTTAAATTCTCAAGCAATATCATTTTTTCTGTGGAAATATTTTTTATAGAACAAGATTGACGTAAACTTATGTATATTTGGAATTATTAAAAACTCCAGTAATCCGCAACCTAAAATTTCTTGAGTGCAGAATCATTGTGCAACGTCCCAGCCAATTTTTTTTCTTTTTTTTTTTTTATTGGAACGGAATATTATCGTTGATTTTTGTAAAATATTCAAATGCAGAACTCAACTGAATCGATTGTGTGAAAAGAAATCTTTTCTCTAATGTTCAGAATAGAAGTGGCAAGTTTCAAATTAAGAATCACTCCTCTAAAAGTTGACTGTAAATATTTCAAAAAATTAATGAATGGCAGACATTAAGAGGTGATATAAAATTCGGATTGGATAGAGAAGAAAAACTGTAAAAAACAGCTTTTTCAATAAGAAAATACGTTTAACGTTCTGTATACTTTAAATCTTCCTGAAGTTTAGACCTTGTAGCATAAAAATTCTAAAATGACAATAATCCAGTCTTTTAAAATTAATCTTACTGAACTTCAGCAGAAAACTTATTTAAAAAAGTATCGATTCTAAAAGGATAAAATGTTGGGTAAACTTAATGTTACTTTCCTGTTTTATTCTAAAGAGGAGCAAAGTTTTTTCGCTTCAATCCATTTGGTTTCTTTCTTAGTTGTTAAATGCAAATGCTCCTCTCACCCTAACGTCATTGTTCATATAGCTATTATGTACAACAAGCTAAAGAAATTGGAGGTTTTGTGTTTGTTTCATCTTTAGATTTTTATATTCATATCGAATAATAAAATTGTCGTGCCTTCTAGAGTCTCCCATTTCCGTTTTTACTTATTGTCGATTGATAAGCGTAATTTGCTCTCTCACACACACGCCCACCCCTATATCTATTATATATATTAGATGGACTTGCGAATAATGATACGACACGACGATTAAAACTGGCGTTAAATATTCAGAACGGCTTGCAAGATTTTCGTTCGATGGAGAAAATTTTGTTTGCTAAAATAAGTATTCAACTATTGAATGGTGAATTACTAGAAGCGACCTGAGGCATGTGTGTCAGATTTAGCAAACCTTAGTAAATAATCAAGCAGTGGATTTTTTTTTATTAGTAAGTCCTTACAACAAACAAAAACATTGTTCTTCACTGTCGTTGATCATTACGTTTTTCTTATTTTGTCTGCGAGAAGTTTAATTATAATTCTCAGTAAAAAAAATTTTTTTTTCAATTATTTCCCCATCTTTTTTTTTTTCTAAAACTTAAGTCTCGGTCACTGTCAATTTCGATTCGGACTTTTTCATCATTATAAACGTCGTATCAACGTTAAACGATCAAAACGCGAGAAAACAAACGATTACTTGTTTTTTCGACATTTTACACATATGGACCTTCCTAAGTGACACATTCATCTTCTAAATGTGTGTGTGTGTGTGTGTGCAAAGAAGTACAGTCTATAATTGACTTCAGCATAGAATTTTCGATGCAGAGAACGGTGTTCTAACTTGTAAATTTTAAGTTATATATTGAGTTATGTCTGTATTACAACTTCAAAAGGGTTTAACGTTCTTTTGCGTTGGTAAAGATTAGTCAGGCGGTGACCAAAACCAAAAATTACCTATTAGTTCATACAAAATATTTTATTCACTGAAGCTTCGTTTTCGATGATTGTCAGCGAATACTAAATCCTTTTACCATTGAACAATTTATTATTTGCATTAGAGGAAAATTTTCAATAAGATTTGTCCCATTTAAATTTTGGTGTAACATGTAACTTGGCTATTTATATAGATAGATATAGAAAGAGTACATTAACCCTAAAAACGTCAATATACTTTAAGACAGCAGCAGCAGTACTCTCTTAATTCTCTCAAATGAGAGAACGGTGTTTTAACGCATACATGTATCCGTTCGGTATTTAACTGACTTCCCACTCAGCCAGAATGCGGCACAAGGCTTTTTTATATTTCGAGGTTTTTCTCCCATTCCCATCATACAAATTTCATTGTAAATAAATCATAAATTGTATATAAAATCATACATTACATCCGGGGTTTTAAGTAGGTTTTTTCACAGAGCAAATGTGGTATTTTGGTGATCGCAGCGCGCATGGAGATGAATGACTTGATATATATTGTACTGTTGAAAGGGTCGGCGAACGTGACTAACTAGGTTCCCATAGTATTCTTAGAAAAAGCATAACCGCTCCCCCACAAAACATGCCTTCCTTGTAAAAAATTTCAAGGAAATAAACAGAATGCGGCACAAGGCCCTTTCATTGTGGGGAGCCAGGCACGAATCGAAGCTCATGCGTGACCAAACCAAAATATGCTTGGCTCCCCCGACATTCCCTATACTAAGGCGCCTCAGACGCCAAGCCATGAACTTAACCCTGCATAGGTTAAATTGCCTGATGGGAAAGCCTCCTGAGACCAAGCGAATGTGATGGAAACACCTAATACCCCTTCCAACCGTGAGAATGGCATATGGTGTCCGCCGGAAGCCCGCTAGAGGCCGCCATCTCTCATGCATCCTCTCCCTCAACTACACATACATAAAAAGGGTCACATTTAAGGAAATTGATAGGTTCCGCAAAATATATCGAAAAATAACGAATAAAAAAAATTACCCTGCCCCAGATGTCAAACGCAAGAAAGTGGAGAATGAAAGCGAAAAACAAAACGAAGATTATTGAACGTGACTGGAAAATCAGTTGCAATAATATAGTAATTAAATAGTTTCATAAAATTAAATAGAAATAATAAGAGGAATGTCCGAAAAAATATAAACATTTACTGATCCAACATATTTATTACTACACAATTAAAACATTGTACATTGGCCCATTGGGTAGAGTGTTCGCCAATGGCCTGGGAGACCAGGGTTCAATCCCCGACCAAAGACTCAAAATGGTACTTGATGCCTCCTTGCTTAACACTCAGCATTATAAGGTACGTATCAAGGGTAAAGCGGAGCAATCCAAGGAAAGGAGTAGCGCCCTTCCCTACACCTCGTTGTAGTAGCTATTGAAAAGGGAGCCTTCGGGGCGCCCTCGACTAAGGTTGCCAACTTTACTTATATATGTTACCAGCACTACTATGCTACTTTTCCACGTAGTCGCCGCCTTTAAGATTAATACACGAGTGTATAAATACCCTCTTCGAAAAAGGTCATGTCAAATGAATTATTCTTCAGTTAATCGCTTTGGGACGCCATGAAATGACACTTTCCGATATCCTAACTTATTGTGGACGATTTCATGGACCACCAACTTTAGAAGATCAAGATCTACTCCCATATCAGGAACTTTGCACGATCTATAATCAAAGGTTCAACGAGTGTTGTTAACGACTTCATAGAAAAGTAGCATAGTACTACTGGTAACATATATACAATGTTTTATTTGTATATGAATAAACGTGTTGAATTATTTCGAACAATAATTTTTGAACTTCCTGATCGGCCCCGAACAGACCTTTGCTGTGAAGGGAAGATCGATCCAGGACAATCTGCACTTGATTCGCGAGGTCCGAGAGGGGATAGAAGACGACACAGAAGCCGCGCTGATCAGTTTAGATCAGTCCAAGGCCTTCAATAGGGTTGACCATCGGTTTTTTGGCGACTGTTTTGGAGACTGCCGGATTCGAACCGGAGTTCCGCAGATGGATTAGCATGATGTACCACAACCCTCAGGCAGTGGTGCAGGTGAACGGAAGGCGTTCGAGGGTGTTCGCGATCGAGTGTTCGGTCCGGCAGGGCTGCCCCCTGTCTCCTCTTCTCTATGTCCTCGCTTTGGAGCCCCTGCTCCGTAGGCTTAGGGATGAGGGGACAAATCCGGCCCTGCGCGGTGTCCCTTTTGCTGGCCCTCTTATGGCAATGGTTTCCGCGTTCGCTGATGATATCACAGTTTTTGTGTCCTGCCGCCTGGACATAAAGGCTGTGAAGAAGGCGGTTGGCGAGTACGAGTGGATTGCAGGAGCCAAGGTCAATTTTGACAAAAGCGAAGGTTTGCAGCTCGGTGCTTGGAGGGGTAGCAATACTCTTCCAGGGCCCTTCCGCTGGAGTGGCGGACTCGTCCGCATCCTCGGGGTGTGTTTCGGGCCCGACCTCCAACTGGAGCGAAATTGGTCGGAAGTACAAGCTAAGGTGAATGCTCGGGTGGGAATCTGGCTTTCAAGGAGGTTGTCCTTAAAGGGCAGGGCGGAGGCGTGCGCCGTGTACGTCTTCCCCCTTGATCCTTTACCGATTGGCTGTACTTCCTCTGCCTAAGGCACGTCGGCTGGCACTGCAACAATCCATCTCCAGATTGTTCTGAGGAGGTGCAAGGCTGATGGTCCGTAGACAGGTCTGTATCCAACGTACGCGCAACGGGAGTCTGAGTATGCCTGATCTGGAGAGCAACTGGCTTGCTGAAAGACTTGCATACCTGGGCCGATCCTTGACGGGGGACGCAGTGTGGAGACGAAAGGCGAGTCGGACTTTTCCTCGCCTCAAGTCAGACCCAAAGGCTGAAGGTCGACGTAAGCCTTTGGGCGAAGCACTGTTTGCCCGCGAATGCCTAACGGCCATTCGTAACCTTCTTAGATCCAGTGACTTTTTACGGCCTCGAAAAGAACTATATCGGGAGTTAGTGGTGGGTTCCGCTTCGGACCCTCTTAGCGAGCGGCGCGGCTGGACGGCGGAGGAGATCCGCTCTCACTGGAATTGGGCGCCACGATCGAGCTTCTTGAACAACTCCGAGTTCTCGCTCACCTGGCGACTTGCACGGAATGCGTTACCCCATCTCGGCTTGAACTTCAGAGCGGGCCTGGCAGACATGCCCGACTGCGCTCGCTGCGGCAGTGGGTTGGAAGAAACGACTGAGCACGCCTTCTACTACTGCGAGCGAGTTCGCCCGTTCTGGGATCACGTCGGGGAGTGGATGGCTCGCATCGAACCCAAACAGCTCGTGCTGCTCGACGTTGGTTACGTCGTAGACAACGTTCTTCCTACGTTTCAGGGTGAGAAGCGTGTGGTGTTTCTCGCGATCCTAGCTGTAGCTCGAATGGTGATCTGGACAACGCGAAACAAGGGATTGTATGACGATGCAAACTTTTCTCATCGTGGTCTGGTTTTGTATTTTCGGCATCAGCTGAGGGTCAAAATCAGATACGATAGAAAACGCTTGGATCGCATAACATTCAGCAAAAGGTGGGTGAATTCAGCGAGCCTGGTCGTAAGAAAGGGGGGCAATGTTGGAGTCATCCTTCCCTCCTCTGCCGGCCCATGGCGTCTACGGTACGGGTCCTTAGGGACCCCATCCTTGGTAAGTAGGACTTTTTCCTGTTGAAACCTAGTTAGCAGTATGTTGTGAGTCATTATCCCTGTCATGTAGTCGTTAGTTCTCAAGATCTTCCCCATCCTCATTATTTTTGTACCTCAACCCGTATCCCAGCCCGCTTTATTGAAGATCTAGAAAGTTCATATGTATATAATTCACATTCCCTGCAATATAAACAATCCACGCCGTACCCAACCCTATATTTCTTTACCCCGTTAGACTAGGGCCCCCGTCCCACCTAGGGTAGGTCCGGCTTGTTTTCGGTGTTTTCGGACACCGGAAAACAGTCGGCCTCCATCTTTTTCGTAGACGGGGGGAGGGGAGGGCAACCAAACGGTGGATTCTTCCTTAGTTTTCGCCTTGTATATATTTCGGGGTTTCTTCTCCCATCCCCATCATGTACATTCATTATAAATAAATCACAAATTGTAAATAAAATCATACATAACTTTCGGAGTAGGTCTTTTTCATAGAGCAAATGCGGTATTTTGGTGGTTGCTGCGCGCATGGCGATGGACGAGTGATTATATATTGTATTGTTGAATGGGTCGGCGAATGTGGCTAGCTAGGTTCCCTTAGATTCCATAGCCAATGCAAGACCGCCTCCTTCCCTTCCCCCCAAAAAAACTTAAGGCCTTGTGCCTTCCTTGTATTTTTTTCACGGAAATAAAATTTTTGAACTTCCTTTGTATTTTTATCAACAAGTAAAAAAATAGTTCACATTATAGGTGCCATTCTCTTAACAGTTAAATAGGATCTCGATCGAGTCAAAGATATAATTTTTTTACTTTTCACTAGGATGAGCACAATCATGTCAGATATGAGATGGAGGGGTCCCTCCCATAAAACATTTATGCAGGTTATTTCACTAAAAACAATCTTAAAATTTTTTTTGAATTCACTCCTTTTCAAAAATTCCTGAAAAAGTTTATGAATATTAAAAATATCCATAACTTCGTTTCATTAATCAAATATTTCTTATTTTCAAGCATCTTCTTTTTCAAATTACCCATATCCTTGTGATATCTCTTGTCAGCGTAACTTGATTTGAAAATGAATAAAATATAAGTCGCTTTTTATTGTTAAACTAAAACAAATTTCATGAAAATATTAAGTTGAAATCAGTTTCCCCAACGCATGAACTTGGATCAGAATTTTTATGCCAATTATTTTATGGGTTATCATTCTTTCTTGCAAACAAATAACCGTGATTAGATAAGTTCAGATTTATTGTTCATTTTATTTTCATCTGTTAATGAATTCACCAAAAATGTCATCAAAAATTAAAGTTTTTGACTTGCAAAACATTTTATAATTCATGAAATTTCATTAAATTCTTTTGTTTAAAAATAAACTCCCTAAATAATTTTTTAGGATTAGCGTTATTCCTTACTTTCTGCTCTTTTCTCTCGCTTCCGTTGAAACAGATGATATATACCAAATGTATGCTGGTAGAGCATCCTTTCTATTTCACATATATATATGTATATGTATATATGCTTTCGTCTTCTTCCTGATATATATCGATCCTTAATCAAAATGGAATATTCCATTATTTATTTGAAGATAAAGTGTAACATTTGAATACACACGTTCATGCTTTATTTTATTAATATCATTAATTTTTAAAGTTAAGTCTCGCCAATAATCCAAAATGGAATCTTTTCTCTCAATTTTAAACGGAGAAAAATTTAGGAAATTCGATTTATATGACATCCATCTAAACAAATAATCGATTCTTAAAATTTTTTCCTCTGAAAGTGCAATTTCTTCTTTGATTCATAAAATAGTGAACACTACTTATGAAATATTTTCAAATATCATTTGTCTTGAAGTAGGAGAGGAAAGCTGTAAGGAAAAATCTTTTAAAACTTTCCCCGGTTGACTTGTTATCTTAATCCGCTCCTGCGTATTTCTTTGAAGCTGTCAATACTAATTATGAAAAAAGCGTCTACCGTTGTTATGGTAATAGTTTACTGTCATAGTTTAATCCTCGCTGAGCCTTGTACCAGATCTAATATTAACATCATTTCACAAAAATCACGCGCTTTGAATACATAATGTTTCTTAAAAACGGAATTCTGCAAGATGTATGTTGTCGTTAATATGTGTGAGTGAAAAGGTGGGGGTGCTTAAACTTTTGATTTCAGATGGCTGGTTGGTTTCTTTGTTTTAATGGTAGACCAACCTTTGTGGGTTATTGAATGCCAAAGCCTTGTAGACGTAAGTAGAGGTACTATTTAACCCATAAATGGGAGGATAAGTGACTTCATGCCTTTCCCAATGGTTATTAGTCCGAAAGTGGACGAAATAGTTCGACTGGAGTACGAATTGGCTTATGATGATGTCACAGTCCAGCACATTAGCCACTACAACATAGAACCTCCGCATCATTTCATTTGGGAGCTGTGGAAGCAAGAATGGGATTTGCAAATATCAAATTGCGTGTAAAACCTTATTCAAAGGATTTGTATAAAAAATGTTTGAAGGAACCAATGTTTCGTTTGCTCAAAATTTTTATGTTGCTCAAATTGTTTTCCATGTTACTTGAATTTTCCCAACCAGAGGACTGAGGGACCCTGGAAATTCACCTAGGTATTATGAGGTTCATTGTTCCAACGGTCACCCGACCTTTTTTTTTTTTCAAATTTAGCAAATCCTCCAAAAACTACTGCATCGCAACAAGATGGTTAGTTTCCTATGTTCATCATAGAAGTTCAACTTTAAATCGATTTTGTTCTTTGCTTGTGTCAGGATAGTTTTGGTTTCTTTGTTAAAAAGGCATATCAACTTTTGTGAGTTATCTAATGCCAAAGCCATCCTTGTAGAAGAACAGGAGTAGTATTATTAAGCTATAGCTGGGGGATAATGGACTCTTCATGTATTTCCCAATGAGATTAATCAGAAACTGAATGTAATTGAGCAATTGGAATTCAAACATCGCTTACTACGATATCACAGTCCAACACGTAAAGGGAAAGACTGGAGTTAAACAGTGTCCTGTAGATAATAGACTATATTAAAATAGAATAGAATATTGGTTGGGGACACCAATTCCCCTCGTTGGTGTTGGGAGTTACTCCTATTTAAAGTAGAACCGACAACTAAAAAATGAGAAATTTTCGAATTTTGACATTTTGAGTTTGTTTTTAATTCGTCCAAATCTGCGAAAAAATATGTTTACAACGAGATTAGTATGACAGTTCTCTTCTGTGTCGAGACAACTGTCAGCATCAGCCTTGATTTTTTTTTTTTTTTTTTTATCTGAAACTAATTCGCCAGTAAGCGACAAGAAATGAAAAGAACTTTATCTAAAAAAGATACAATGAAATCCAAGTGACTTTGATTTAATTTTTTCTTTCATATGCGGGACGAGGCAAGAGGATAACAAAAAACCCTACATATATACCTTTAGTAATCTGCGGAACTTTAAAAAATATATTAAATAAAATAAACACTTAAATTATTATGGTAAACAACTTGGTCACCTTTCCTGAGCTTGACCCTCAAAAGCTGAAAATGATTCGGTTACCACTCCATGCAATGTGCCTCCAGAAGGTCTTCCTGGCGTACCAGAGAAGGCAGCTAAAACGGAATCAACAGCTACGCCAGGCGAAACTACCAACACGAAGGAGGGGTAAACTGAAGCAGTCCGAAAAGAGCAGAAGGCTCCCACCTCTAACTCCACTAAGAAGGCTCATACGTCGAAGTGTGATGATCAAGTTAACCGGGTAGAAGGAAGGGCTTTCCACTAAAACTTTCTCTCCTCGCGAAAGCCAAAAAGATGCCGAAGGCCAACAGAGGGTAAATAGCATTACAAAATACAAAAGGATGAGCTGAGGAGGAGCCTTTATCCTCCGAGGCATTCTCCTCAAATCCAGGAGGAAGAAGAAACGTTCAACTGACGACTCCTCGAAACCCAAACAGATCACAATGGAAGAAGAATCCAGAGAATCGGCAGAGGCGATGTAAACCGAATTCTCTAAAAAGCCATGCAAGAAATTGGTCTCCCATCCTGCCTCCTCACAAAACATAACATATACAAATCAGAACACACAGAATCCATCCCTACCTACTCTCCCCCCCCCAATAACTGTCCAGCCCCAATCTTCGCATACACCTTCCCCTATTTCCTCCAAATCTCTTTCACACATTTAACCACAGCTAAAAATACTTCTTCTGGTAAAGTCAGGTCACCCTTGCCGGACGAAAGAGTAAAAAACTTCACAACTTGACCTTGTGCTCCACAGGAGCAGCTGAATCTAAGTTAGACTTTGCCCTTAAAAAAGCTCTCAAGCCACTCCTTAAGCTTCAAAATGTTAGTACAATTTATGGTAAATCCAAATAATTTTAGGGCTGCACACAATGGTGATCACTTTCGTCCGCTCGTTTGACAGCTACACTCATGTAATGTGACGATTTCTGCAAAGTACCAGCAAAACCGACACGGGTGTAAGGCTGGCAGAATTGAAAAATCCCTTGCTAAAAAGATACAATCATTTTGTTCGGCTTGAGGGACACTTTACATTTACCCTTCATTTTACAAAACCCCTAAATTTGTGGTACCTCCTGAATGTTAAAGGACTGTCTAAAAATGGTCGATTTACCACAGAACTCGGCACTGGCTCTCTAGGTCACGCCGTTGGCATCCTCACCCCCAGTATTTCGATACCGTGTGTTGATAGTGAGTAGAAAGGTTAGTGAAAGATGATTATGAACCTTGTTAGCTTGAATGTGAGGTAACTGAGGGATTCAAGCAGGGTATGTGCACTAGCTTGATGAACTCCCGAACCTCTGCGTAAATGTTGTCGCGGTTTAGAAGACTTCCTTCACTTGCGCAGAGGATTGTCGGATGCTGGAGAACGACTTTGTGATCCTTTCAGCATTCACAACCGCCGCAGTGCCGGGGTATCTCTGCTAGTTAGACACAGCTTTAACGCAATTGTACATCTTGTCTTTGCAGATGACGAGTGGGTGGCTGGTTATAGCTGATGTTGTCGTTAAAAGTTTCGCTTTCTATGTGGTCGAGGTTAATGCGCCTAATTTCGCTGGGGAGAGACGTTCCTTCTTTCGGCGCTTAGGAACGTTCCTTGACGTTCCGAAGCTATTAGTTCTCGTAAAAGATAGGAATGCAATCCTTGACCCCAAGATAGATAGTGTCAAGCTGAGTGTCAGCAGGTCGGGTAGGTGTAAAAGCAGTCTGATCGACTTGATGGTTGAGTATAATGTGGTCGACAGGTTCAAGCTGGATCACCCTAAGAGGGGAATGTGAACGAGATTAAATAGTTCACCCCCTTTCCGTGATTGACCCAATCTAGACAGAGTGTTAGACACAGAATTCGTTTCTTGTCCCACGTTCCAATGGATTGAGTAGACTAACCCTGAACTTGTTGGTCGGTGAATGTGGCTAGCTAGGTTCCCTTAGAATTCATAGTTAAAGCAAGACCGCTCCCTTCCCCTCCCCCAAAACTTTAAGGCCTTGTGCCTTCATTGTATTTTTTTTTACAATGAAATAAACTAACCCTGGACTTGTTAGGGTCAGTTTTCGCTTAGCTAATAGTCCAAGTCTGAACGGCCACTGGAAGTTCGATACTTCCTTGCTAGAGATACGGGACTTCTGGGACCGGTTGGGATCCCTTATTCAGCGGACACTAGTGGGCGTGGTTGTCGGAAACAGATGGCGAGTTTCACTGAAATATAGGATAAGAGACTTCGCCATTAAGTTGGGCCGATGGATCAAATTAGATAGGTCCAAGATGGAAAGGTCTTTACCTGATAAGCTTTTCCGGGTGGTCGAGAGGAGTATAATCTAACACGAGATCTAGCAAGAAGGAACCTGGAGCGCGAGGGGCACCTCGGGTGGTGTAATGGTTAGCAAGGTAGACTAGCAAACCTACACGAGTGAGTTCGATTCTCATTGGGTGCCCAATTCATGCGGCCTTGTGCTACATCTAAGCAAAAAAGCTTAGTAAATTACCTCTCGGGGCGCCTCTGGTGGTGTAATGGTTAGCAAGCTCGACTAGCAAACCTACACGAGTGAGTTCGAGTCTCATTGGGTGCCCCTTTCATATGGCCCTGTGCCACATCTAAGCAAAAAGCTTAGTAAATTTAATCTGGGTATGCCTGATCTGGAGAGCCACTGGCTTGCTGAAAGACTTGCATATCTGGGCCGTGTCTTGACGGGGCACTCAGTGTGGAGACGAAAGGCGAGTCGGACTTTTCCTCGCCTCAAGTCAGACCCAAAGGCTGAAGGTCGACGTAGGCCTTTGGGCGAAGCACTGTTTGTCCGCGAGTGCCGAAAGGCCCTTCGTAACCTTCTTGGGTCCAGTGACCTTTCATGGCCTCGGAAGGAGCTGTATCGGGAATTAGTGGTGGGTTCCGCTTCTGATCCTCTCAGCGAGCGGCACGGCTGGGCGGCGGAGGAGATCCGCTCTCACTGGAATTGGGCGCCAGGATCGAGCTTCTTGAACAACTCCGAGTTCTCGCTCACCTGGCGACTTGTTCGGAATGCGTTATCCCTTCGCGGCTTGAACTTCAAGGCGGGCCTGGCAGACATGCCTGATTGCACTCGCTGCGGCAGTGGGTTGGAAGAAACGGCTGAGCACGCCTTCTACTACTGCGAGCGAGTCCGCCCGTTTTGGGATCACATCGGGGAGTGGACGGCTCGCATCGAACCCAAACAGCTCGTGCTGCTCGACGTTGGTTACGTCGTAGACAACGTTCTTCCTCCGTTTCACGGTGAGAAGCGTGTGGTGTTTCTCGCGATCCTAGCTGTAGCCCGAATGGTGATTTGGACGACGCGAAACAAGGGATTGTATGACGATGCAAACTTTTCTCATCGTGATCTGGTTTTGTATTTTCGGCATCAGCTGAGGGTCAAAATCAGATGCGATAGAAAACGCTTGGATCGCATAACATTCAGCAAAAGGTGGGTGACTGCAGCGAGCCTGGTCGTACGAAAGGGGGCAACGTTGGAGTCATCCTTCCCTCCTCTGCCGGCCCATGGCGTCTATGGTACGGGTCCTTAGGGACCCCATCCCTGGTATGTAGAATTGTTTTTCCCCCTTGTAACCTAGTTAGCAGTATGTTGTGTGTCATTGTCCCCGTCATCTAGTCGGTAGTTTCTCAAGATCTTCCCCCTCCCTATTATTTTTGTACCTCAACCCGAATCCCAGCCCGCTTTTATTGAAGATCTTGAAAACTCATATGTAAAAAATCATATTATCTGCTTGTATCGACCCATACCACGCCCGACCCTTTATTTCTTTTATCTCTGTAGATTAGGATTCCCGCCCTACCTAGGGTAGGTCCGGCTTGTTTCCGGTTTCTTTCGACCCGGAAAACAGTCGGCCTCCAATTTTATAGACGGGGGGATGGGAGGGAAACCAAACGGGGGATTTTTTCCTTGTTTTCGTGTATATATGTTTTTCGGGGTTTTTTTCTCCCATTCCCATCATATCCATTGTAAAAAATCATACATTGTAAATAAAATCATGCATCACTTTCGGGTTTTAAGTAGGACTTTTTCATAGAGCAAATGCGGTATTTTGGTGGTTGCTGCGTGCAAGGAGATGGACGAGTGATTATATATTGTATTGTTGAATGGGTCAGCGAATGTGGCTAGCTAGGTTCCCCATAGAAAATATAGTTAAAGCATGACCGCTCCCTTCCTCTCCTCCAAAACCACAAGGCCTCGTGCCTACTTGTATTAACTACAAGAAATAAAGAACCTGGAGCGCGAGACCAGCAAGCGCTACCAGGATTTGGTAGTTAGATCCAGGCTAAAAAGAGTTTCCAACGATGCCGTGAAATGCAACACGTTTGCGCGTAAGAAAGAGTTGCGAAGGTTTCCAAAAAAAATGCACCCCAGCTAACTTATATGAACAAATTGATCCTATTTTCTTTCATCTTATCAAATGAAATCCTCATATTTTTATCATAAAGGTAAATTTTCACCTTCCCTGTCACTAATATTATTCACTATCTTTCATTGTAACCCCGAAATATTTCTTCTCTTAGCACCTATGAAATGAGAAAATAAAACAAGAGAGATGCATTGCTACAAAAATACCCGTGATGTTTCTTTTAAAGCGCCAGGCTCTAAGTAAATCTCTGTGTGTGTTTGTTTTTGTTTTTATCGCTAACTTGTTGGGTTCTAACTAAGTTTAAACTTATTTTAATAGTTTCTAGTTATTTGCTTTATGAAGTGGAAGAATATGTTGCACTAGTTTTTCCTCATCGGTAAAGTTCAAACATCGATCAATGTTGCGAAACAAATCGGCTAATCCTAAATCTTTATTGTCTAACAATCTTCTTAACTAAATACCCTAACCTCCAAGTATTTCTAAATTTAAAAGCAAATAACATTTTGACCTTCCTAAATATCTTAAACTGTTGTTCACCCATTTAGACTTCTTTTCTGAATAAGACTTGGGGGAAAACTGTTTTATTTTTCTCGCCTTGATGTTGTGAGGAGCTGTTGCTGCTGCTACAATTTCTTTTTTTTTTTTTTTTTTTTTTCGTAATAAGCCTCTCATTGTTATGTCATAGCCCTAAAGATGGTAGTTGCAGCGACAAAAATAATCATCCTCCCAGTTCTTAAAATATAATAGGTTCAAAACAAGGAACTAAACTTTCGTGCAGAGTTAGCAACAAGGGAAAAATTAACGCTTCTTTAGAATTTAAATAATAATCTTTATTTTTGATTAATGTACATATTTTCAATTTGGTTCTTCCATGCAAACGATGAATGTAAAAACTTTTTTAAATCTACTGCAGAAAGTTAACCATCTATAAATTAACAACTCTTTATATATATATATATATATATATATATATATATATATCCCAACTACTTGAACCAATCAGGGAAAAGGCAAAGCCGGTAAAACGCGCCTTTGCTGAATAAAAGTATCCTTTTCAAGCGGCAACTGTTTTGGGGGCCTCTTAGCTCTCGGCTTACCGTCGGATTTAGAAAAGAAATTTAAACAATTTAAGTGAGGTTGATGATTTTAATCTTTTGGGTTTTTTTTAATTCTTGAATTAAACAGCTTCCAAAATAAGTTTATCAGAAGTAAGTTTTTAAATCATCAAGCTTTAACGAAAAATAAATGGAACGTCTTTTCGTTTTTTCAATATTTTTGTTTTGCAGTTAAGTCCTCCATTTTTTTTTTTTTTTAATTTTTTTTTTTTATCTTACAGTTCTCTACTTTTTCCGTTAAAATGTTTTTTCCTAAAAATAATAAAACATGTATTTTGCCTCGACTCTGCCTAATTAGAACGAACTTAGTATAATAGACGATAGCCGCTCTTATTTATTTTTAAAAATTTTATAACCCTCTTAAAGATTTTAATTATACAAAATAATTTAACAAACTTAAAAAAAATGCAATGTTAAGCAAAACTTCGGAAAATTAACCTTTCGATGAATAATTTGTTTTAATGTGGAGTTGCCATTAAATGGAATCCCAATATTATTGTTATCCAAGTTTACATTGATAATTGGAGAGAAATCTTTGGTAATAAAAATAAACATTTTGTTTTATTCCTATTTTTATTTTGCCTTTAATTGAGACTTATCTTCGAAAGTTATGGTGAATTAAGTTTCCAAAGCATAGAACAAACCTCCAAGATTTCTTTTCTAATGACTATTTGCTTCTTTTGATAAGAGTTGTTCTTTGCTGATTAAACCTTGGTGGTGTCTAAATATAAAAAGAAAGTCATCATTTTCGAGCTATGTTGTCGAATATGTCAATTGAAACAATTTAGGATACATTCATTACATTTCTTTCCTTGTCGAAAACACAACCATGTAAATTACATTAAAATTTAATGTCAGGTTATGGAGGGCTTCTTTTTCTGTCTTTAATTTCTAATACTTTAATTTTTTCATTGGAAATATAATTTTCCAACCGCTGATTAGCAAGAGTTAACTCCAGCGAGCAAGATGTGTTGCATCAACCATTCGTATATTTTAATTTCACAAACTATTTTTCTTCTGTCTGAACTAAGTAAACTTGACAGTAACACTTAAAACTAGTAACGAAATAAGATTCCACATGAATTATTCGTTGTTTTAAAAACACAGCTAAAGAAAATATTCATAGTATGAATAAAAAACAATTATTTTTTATTGCGCCATAATTTTTTTAATCTGAAAAAGATACTATAACAGAACTTTTAGTGACTACTTTTCTTCTATTTTAAAATATAAAAGTCCATTTATCAAAGAAAAAAAAAACGAATTAATCAAGCTCTACTCAACAAAACGGCTGTAATTTTTCTTTTTAAGACGATAGTTTTTAATATTTTTAGAAACAGAAAGCTCTGATCAACCTGCAAGTATTGCATTTTAAGAGGTTAAAAAAAAACATTACAGCTCTAACACTTGACGATTTTTCTTCAATTTAATATCTACGAAAAATGTAACGAATTAGGTTGAAAGGGGATGTCGTTGGTAACTTGGCGCCTAAAATCTGAAGTTATAGAAGATCCTCTCAACCTGAACAAAGCCGAGTTGATTGGACGTATCTAACAACGATAATTATTCAAATTTCCCGCCTTGTGAAAGGTATGACAGAAAATGTTTTCACTTCCACTGGCCATCACTTGTGCACACACGCAAATTTAATGCAGTTCCTGTCTCTACATTAAATTAAAACATTTTTTTGTCTTTACTTCCGAAACAAATGCATAAATTAACAAACCAGTAACAAAAAAAATCTTAAACTTATTACTACTGGGCACCTCTGGTGGTGTAACGGTTAGCAAGCTAGACTAGCAAACCTACAAAAGTGAGTTCGAGTCTCATTGGGCGCCTCATTCATTCGGCCTTGTGCCACATCGAAGCAAAGAGCTTCGTAAATTACTTAAACTTATTACTACTAAATCAATAGAGCGCCTCTGGTGGTATAATGATTAGCAAGCTAGACTAGCAAACCTTCACGAATGAATTCGAGTTTTATTGAGTGCCCCATTCATTTGGCCTTGTGTCACATCTAAGCAAAAAGCTTAGTAATTTACTTCTAATGTTTTCCCGCGTGAATAAAAAGGCATTTTTTTGTCTTTCAAGATATTTTAGTAATTGATAAAGAGTCAATTTATTAAGTTTCAATCGTTACTGTTCACAATTCATGTTCTCTTAGAAAAAGATGTCATTTACGAAGCTTAGATTAGTTTTGCACCAAGTCAAAAATATAGGGCACCTAGTAAAACTGGAACCCAACTCGCAATAGCCATTATATCACTCATAGCGTCCTGCCAAGTTAATAGATTTTTAGATGCCCTGATAAGTTAATAATAAACAACTAAATTTTGTTTGAGTAGTTTACAATTCTAGTATCAACAAACTTTAAAAAAAATAAATTCTTTAAAAATCCTAGCATGAATTTTGATTTGCATTTTTTCTTCAAAAGTTTACTTATACGTCTAAACTTTGGTAAATTTACATTCATCTTTTTTTTCTCAATGTAATGAGAGAAAAAATAAAGTTAACGTTTTATAACTAAGATTTACTGAGTTTTAATTAAATCAATTTTAATATCAATTAAAAAACTTTGGCATTTTTTTATATTTTTGTAAGAACTGTTTGTTGCTCGTATCACGTCAGTGATATTTGCATTTTTTTTTTTTTTTGGTTATGGTGAAAAAACAAATAGAAATAGTCTTTCGTTTACGTCAGAAATACGATTGTCAAGCCAGATTAAAACAAAAAAAAACTTAAAATTTTATATCCATTTGCAGACTACACATACATAAGTTTATTTTAACATTTTTTTCCTACTGTTAAATATAAAGGAAAAATAAGCAGACATAAGTTGGCTTAACTTCTTACTATAAATTACAGCTCTCTTTTTTTTTTTCTTTCCTAAAAAAAGTTGTTTTATTAGTAGAAAGCCGACCTATATATATTAGAATTATACTTACACTTTTCTAGATTATTTTCTAGTAAACATATAACAAATAACCAAGCCTGTTTTTTTTTTTTTTTTCGTAAATATTTTACTCGGCATACAGCTAACTTAAATAAGATTTTTGTTTTAAATAGAAAAAAATGAACTTAAGTTTTGAGGGGTAAAGTTTCAAGTAGAATTGATTTTTGTTAATAACTCAATATCAAACATTCTCTTATACACTCAAAAACATTTTTATTTGTAACTTTCATTGCGAATAAAAATCACAATACTTGTATCAAATAAATTGCACGAGTAAGGCACGAAAAGCTTTTTTAATGAGTTTTTTTTCTTTTATCTTAATTTTTGCAGCATATCACTGTCAACTTATTCGGATTGTTAGTCTACAATAGTGAGTAAACAGAAAGATAAGTTTCTTTAAAAAAAAGCACGAACTTTAAAACCCTATTCCCCACCCATATTCACTGACCCACTCATACTTTGGCGCCAAAACAACGGGCCGATATTTTTGAAAATATAAAATGTATTTAAACAAAAATGTCAAAAATCTTTCCAATTCTAGTAACATTTTAAATAAAATAACGATTAGGAGGAAAGAAAACTTTTCCGTTGGAAAGTTTGTTCGATTTAAAATACAATTTTTCTTCACTACAACATTACTTTCTTTAGGACACTTATATCAACTTTATTAGTTTTCATTTCTCTAGGACAAGGAATATCTTTTAAACTTTACATAAGATTTTTTATTAAATCTTCAATCATCAATTCTGTCATCTACTCAAAAAAAAAAAAAAAAAACTTAACCATCGACAAAGATTATTAAAATTGCTCTCATCATCTAACAATCTAAGATCCAAGATTTCCTTAACAATAAATGAAAAATGTTAATGGTCAGGAAAGAAAAGAGAATCAAAATAAAATCAACAAAATAAAATCAAATTAAAAATAGCCATTAGCTTATTATTTTAAAATCTTAGATTTACCAGACTATTACTACTACGTCGTCATCTTATTATCATTATCGAGAAGAACAAAAAAACTAAGGGCAAAATTTAAATGAATTTCACTTTTTTGTAAGTGAGATTTTTTTTTTTTTAAAGTTCAGAAAAAACTAAATAGCTCCAAGTATCATTCAGAACTGCAAACAAATCTTTCAATAGAAAGTGAAGCATGGTTTTGTGGATTTTTGCTTTTCCACATCCAGGATAGTTTGTATGGCTTTGGTCGTGATTTAGAGTGATAGGTTTAGTTTGGTTAAATTGTATATCAACCATGGTAGGTTATTTAATGTCAAAGCCCTCTTTGTAGAGGATAGCAGTAGCTGGGAGGATGAAGGGTTCATACCTTTCCTAAGAGAATTAGTCTGAAAGTGAATGTACTCGCGCAACTGGAATTCGAACTTGCTTACTACAATTTTGCAGTCCAGTACGTTAGTCACTACGCTATGAAGCCCCCCCCCCTCTCGGTCTCTGGAGTTGTAAAAACCTATGTAGTTTGTACATTTTAAATTGCAAGCTATGGAAATAACACTAAATAATATTTTGAGTTGAGGTCGAACACTCTTATATAATCATTGTTTTGTAGAATTCAAGTTTTTGCTAAATTTTATAAAAATTAATTTTAATTAATATTAAAAATATCTAAAAAGGGTATTAAAAATTATAAACTATTAATGCAACAAGGAATGATTTTCATATATATTGTGATTTTTGCAATTATATAAAAAGCGACTGGTTATTTTTTGTATTGTTTAAATATGTTATTTAATGTTGAAAGAAAAAACAAAGGATTCGACAATTATTTTGAGAAAATAATTTTTATTTTCAGTTTTTACATATACATGAATTCATTTTACATCAAGAATTAATTCTTCCGATTTTGGCCTAAATTTACATCTTGATTACTGAATTCCAAAGTTGAATTGGTCATGGAAAAAAGTTTAACTCTTCAAATGTTGCAAAAAGTAACTGGAATAATTTTGTTTAAAAAAATCAGAAGCACATTGTCAAATGAATTGTTTAAAAAGGCCTTGTAATAAATAAAAGGTCACTATTGTATTCTAGTTTGTTCAACCAACAATTAATTGTTTTGTTGCTTTTTTAAATCCCGATGAGCCAATCCATTTTTCTATCATAAAAGCTAAGAATCCAAAAGACGAACCTTGAATTTTAGACTAAGATCACCAACATCAGTAAAAACTGAAAAAGAAAAAGTGTCATAACTAATTGTCGTTTGTAAATTTTCCAATGGTTATAATATTTCAATCTACAACTTCAAGAGAAATAAGAAGTGATACTAAATCAAATTTTTAAAAAAAGTAAAACAATCTACATGAACTAAAAAAGACTAAATTCGTTTCTTAACGAATAAGATAACTTTGTCAGAAGTGTCATAGAATCTTAGCCAACAAGTTAAGGGAGGTAAGTCAATTAAGAAGTCAATATGATTATCTGCTCTTGACATTTTTGTCGCAGATTTCGTCAATGAGAAAAAGTAAAGCTGTTGCTCCTTAAGGGTTGATTTAAACTAAATGTATTTCGAATTTCTGAAAAAGGATTGCCATTGGATATAAAATAAATTTCAAACTAACAAATTTTATCTTTAATATATTTTAAAGTTTTCATACAATTGGAAATCAATTAAAACAAAAAGAGGTATTTTCAAACTGAGTGAATCAAATGTAATATAGGAAGGGAAATTTTAGTATATCTCAAAATAAGTTATAGTTCCTAATGTACTTTTAATTTGACTTTGGTCATAATGATGAGTCCATCATGGCAATCACAAGGGATAATAGTGAACAACCCTACCCATTACCACAAGAAGCAAAGGTGTGCGGATTATTCATAAACAATCCATAGACAAAATTGGATTCTTTGCTAAGGATTGATGAAATGGTAAACAAACTTGCAAAATATACTGCATTTTCAACCTTTGACATAAAAGGTGCCTACCACTAAATGTCAATAAAAGAGTCAGATAAAAAGTATGCAGTTTTGAAGTCAATGCATGTTTCTACCAATTTGGTCAAGACTCCATTTGGTATCACAACTGAGATTGTTGTCTTCCAGAAAGCAATGCATAAAAAACTACAAGGTGCTTTCTCTTGATATCATTGCTGGACTTAACAAAAGAGAAACATAAAATTTGTTAAGGCAATAAATTAGAAACATCAAACACTTAATTCAAAGACTTCAGAGTCTATGAATTTCGACATTGGATACTGTATAGGAAATGATATCATTAATCCAGATCCTGAGAGATTTCATTTAAAAGAACTGCTTCCATCATAAAATTTATAATATTTAAAAAGATGCTTATGCCAAATGGATCCATGGGTTTTTTACAAAATTCAACTTGATAAGTTTTCATTTGAAGAAAAAAATCACAAATGCTTTTCACCTGCTTAAGAAAAAGTTGAAAGAAGCCACTCTGCACCTAGTCCATGAAAATGAATTGTTTGAGGTAGAGAGAAATGCAACTGATGTAGTTATTTTCACCATCTTTAGCCAACAAAAATGGCCTGTTGCATTTATGTCAATGATGCAATAAGAAAATGAATTACACCATTAGACCAGAGAAAAAGAAGTGACTACCATCATTGAAGAAGTGTGTAAATTGAGCCTAGCATGGTGCCATTTAACTTGGTCACTGATAAGAGATCAGTGACTTTTATCTTTGATAGTAAAAGGCTGTTAAAGAAAGCAAAGAATTGAGAATAGAGACTGAAATTTGCAGCATTTAGATACACAAAGTTACTTGTACATAATGTTAGTAGTTACATTCTTCCCTCCTAGAAAAGAAAGACAAGAGCAATATGAAGAAACACTTTAGAGGATGACTTCTATTGATATCAATTAGAGTGTAGATACTCAACCAAATCTCCTTAGTTTCTGGTGGAGAAAGTTACTTGTACATAGTAATAATATTGCATTGTTCATATTCTACAAGTTCATCTTTTTAGGTAGCCAAACAACAAGAATTTTATTTCAGATTTAGAAACATCCACAGTACTTTGCCAGTTAGTAGTGATTATCTGGCTTTTGGTGAATGACAGCAAAGTATAACCCATTGCAACTATGTATGTCAATTTAAGTGGTGTCTTCCATTTGATCATCTTTCCAGCTGTAATGATTGAAAGGTGCAGTAGAAAATAAACATCAGTAGAAAATGAAATTTTTCTTAAGAATAGAATTAAAATTCTAGCTTACTTTGGAATAATTTGATTTTGAAATAAGTGACTTGAGAATGTGTAGTGAAAAATTACCTAGGAGATATAAATGAGTCAAAGTGGCTTGTGTCTGCTATAAAAGGAAAATAACAGCTTTCTTATTGGCAAATATACAATACGCAGCAGCAGCATTTTTTTTTACATAAAGCAAAATCATAGAAATCTAAAATGATCTGGCTTTCATTTTTAAAGGAAACCATGTGCATTAATAGGCAAGTTAACCATGGTTTGCCATAATAAAAAGCTGGAGGAGAATTTGAGTGGCATGTTTGTCACTTTACATAGTGAATTGGTTAAGCATGCACATGTCCAAAAAATGGTAGATTAGAAAAGAATATTTAGTGTTGGCTGAGAATTTCTCTCTTGTGGATGTGTTAAATCTTTTCAGTTTTGGACAAGAAGTGGGGAGAGACTCATTTTGGTAGAGAATGATGAATTTTCAGAAGCAAATGCCAATGAAGGAAGGTTATGTTATCACATTCCTTGAGGAGTTGCTATTCACACGTGAAAGAAAATCTCAAACCAAATTAAGATTTATTCCATGTTTTTTGCAAAATAGGAATTGGTATGGTTACAGATAAAGTGAGTAAATACATATTATTTGGAAACAAATTTTATATTTTCAAACAAAAAGACATTTTCACTGATTTTTTTTTTTACTTTGAATAACAGTTTATACTTTTATTACCAATATCAGGTAGTAAAAGAAAATGCATTTTTTCAAAGGGCAATTTGTAATACCTTAAAAAAAAAATGATTTCTTTGTGTTTTGTGTCACAATGACATTCTTTACCAATTCAATATGCATCAAATAGACAACTAACTCAAGAACGATAACTCTTTCATACACATTTAAATTAATCTATTTGGAAAAGTCAATTAAATTTTTTCAGATGACTTAGAATCATTGCATAAGGTGTTTGTAAAAGTTTCCAGAAGTTTTATTAAAAACTGCTGTTCTGTTTTGAAGTTAGTCTCCACTTTTCATTCTAAAAAGAACAAAAAAGGGTGCTGCGAACTTTTGCACAAAGCTCCTCCATTTCTGATGCATAAAATCTGAGTGAAAAAAAAAAAAGAGAAATCATGCTTAACTCAAATGTACGCCAGAAAAAGATGTTAAAATAAAATTAACAGTTTGAACCGGAAATTTTTAGTATAAGGATATTTATTTCCTTCCCGTAAAACTTAAATTACATACAAATAAATACAAACTATTCTCAAAATTGACATCCATTGCAAAAAAAAACCAAACTATTCAATCACACAAAGAGATTCCTTGAAAGCCGAGTTGAATCACAAAGGCAAATGAAACCTGTTACATTATCAGGTCATTACATTTTGAGTGGCAATCTGGATTTGCAAAATATGAAGTGATTCTTTTAATTTCTCAAATGGATAGTTAACAAAATTCATTGGAAGACATTCTCTAACTTGAAAATGTTTACAGAAACTACCTCCTGTTTTGGATAATGAAGTTACTCGCTTTCACAGATATGCAATCAAACTAGAGAAAGAGCAGAACTTTCTAATCGACCAAATAAGCAACGTGTTTCTTGACATGCAAAGCAATAAAAAGATAAAACAAAAGCAATAGATATAAGAGAATTGTCGGCCACAATGAAGATAAACTTTACATTTACCTTATAATTGGCAAATACTTTGAAATGTTTGTGCTAAAATGGAAAACCATTCTAAAAAGTGAAAAATATTGCTGCAGGAGTTCTTAATCATTGTTCCCTTCTTTGTATGGACAGATGAGAATAGAATTTCACTATCAATTGAAGAGATCATGCTTTTTCTTAAAAAAAACATCATCAGTGTTAGTTTTGAATCAATTCCATGCACATCTCAGTAAATCCGAAAAAAAAAAAGATATAATAAAATAGAACTTGTGATGTGATCAGTATTTCATCAGCACTTGATGTCATTCAAAATTTTAAACAAATTCAATGATGTCAGCAAATAGCATTCAACATAGCTTAGTGGAATTTGAAGAAATTTATCTTCTCCACTTTTGCCTTAAAGCTATTAAAAATAAAAAGAAGTTTTATAGACTTCAATACAAATATTATGAAAGTAAAAATGAAAATAGACATTAGTAAGTTTTTTTTTTGTTTATTGTAAAAATTGAATTACAGGATATGAAATCTTGTCAAATGTTTATTATTTTTCAGGTAACGTTATTTTCTCTTTTAGGTTAAAAAATTCTAAACATTCAACATCCAAATCATAATTCAAGAAAACATTAAATACCAAGAGGTTTGACCAAATATTTTATTCAACTAATATCAGTAATAAAACATGATTAAAACAGTCACTAACTCAAGATTATTTCCATTGAAAAGTAATAAAACAGATTCAACTACATGAAAGCCAAATTCATAAAATTGTATTTTGTTTTTTAAATATTTACTCTTCCAAAATTATCAAATTTGTTCACATTCAAAATGATTTTATCAAATGATGTAAGCAAATAAAATACAGCTGGATTTTATTTGAATGTGAAAAAAAATTTTGTAAATAGACATTTAGTGCTGTGTCATTGACGGTTAAATAAAATCAATAATTAGCATATACACTTTTTTGGCAACAAGGAAGATTTGCCACGAGTTCCTCTGGTTGCTGGTGTGCCACGAGGATTCAGATCCATACTTGGACGAGGAAGAAGGCTTTATTTGCAGTGGATTTCAAAATCCTTTAGTCCCTATTTAAAAAAAAAGAGGGAAGATATTGCAAAGGAAGTACAAAATAAAAACAATTCAAAGATAATTTCTTTTTATGTCTATCTATTTTTTAATCCTTATTTTCAACTTAATAGTATAAGTATTTTTATCTCTAGCATTTTCCATTAATTAATTGGGACTATAGCGCAATCATCTCGTCAGTTCCTTTCTTAGAATTGTTTTAGCTTTGTATGTTACTGAGAGAGAAAAAACTGTTGGTTCATTGTAAGAAGATTACTAGGCATTGGCCATATGTTTTATATGAGAGATCAACATGAAAACAACAGTCAATATTAAAAATAGAGCTTTCAATACTTTTCAGCTCAATTATTTTTTACTGAAAAAACAATTATTGATAATAATTTTATCATTGAGATTTTTTGTACAAACACAAAAATGGAGACAAAAAGTTTGGTTTTCTGTCCCTTTAAGATTTCAATGCTAACAATACAAGTATTTTCATAAAACTCTAAAGCTTGAGTGTACAATTCTTTTTTTGCTAATTTTATCAAAAAAAAACTATAAAGCAATTCGATCTGATAAAGAAGAAGATCTTTCAGACTTCTTTCTGTTTAATTAAAATGTTCAAAAAATTAACAGCCAAACTTTCAGATGTTCATTTGACAAAATGAATTTTAAAAAACCTCTTGATAGTTAAGATCCATCAGCTAGGCTAGTATAATATACTACCTGCATTTCTGCATAGATATAAGACCATCTCTCTCTTTGGATATGACATTAAACCATCTGATGGTGAGGCTCATGTCCTGGTGTTTTAGGGAATGTGAAGTATCTCTTCATTGCCATTGCATCAGGGTCCACTCTAACCCAGAATGGTAGTAACTGTTAGGGTTCCATCAATGATTCAAATAGAACTGTTTGACCATTTAACTGTGTATCAACAAATGACTGTTAAATTGAATTGTTAGAATTAAATAGTGTTCTGAGAATTCATTTTTATTTATTGCGGACTTTTTGTCCTCATCTTGGTAGTTTTTTTTGTGTTGTTTCTTCTTTCACTACGTTTTGGCCAAATTTCACCTCTGGCCTTCTTCAGGTGATTTTACCGTGACCTCAGATAGGAATGATGAGTCTTGTAACCGTATTCCCAGTAATTCGGGGCCCATGGCACAGCGGATAGAGGCGTTGAGTCTCTACGGTTCCAGGTGAGCATTGTCAGAAGATAGCGGTTTCAAATCCTACCCAAGCCGGCCAGAGGTTTACTTGGTCAAAAACGTGGTACGATAGACAACAACTATGGAAGGTAGTAATTACTGGGAATACGGTTACAAGACTCATCATTCCTATCTGAGGTCACGGTAAAATCACCTGAAGAAGGCCAGAGGTGAAATTTGGCCGAAACGTAGTGAAAGAAGAAACAACACAAAAAAAAACTACCAAGATGAGGACAAAAAGTCCGCAATAAATAAAAATGAATTCTCAGATTAAGAAGCCTCATCTCAAAATGATCCAATTAAAGATAAATAGTGGTCGTTGAAACTATTTAACTATGTGCAAATAAAACTATCAGTGTTGAAACCTTTTGACTGTGTGCAAATAGATGAACTGACTTGTTTAAAAATTATTCATTTACAAATCATATACATTTAATATACGATATGTATAAACAGGATTTAACATTAAATAACCTACAATGGTTGATATGCGATGAAATCCAACCAACCAATCTTGACTGTCAGATTTACAAAATATTTTCCTCTAAACCTTAAATCCTTCCTTTTTTGTTTTTCTTACCAGACTTATCATCTCCTTGACTCTTCAATCAGGTGATTTTTTTTTTACTTCAGCATTGTGGAATAATGTGTTGACAATAGAAATTAAAGTTTTATAAAGTTGCTTCTTGGTTTTCTTTCTTCTTACTCAAATCCACACTTTAAAATATTCAAAATAGCTTTTCTTTCTTTCTTTTTTTGCCTTGTAGCTTTTAATCAGTGTATTTCAATTAATCAACTCAAACATACCGTCAAAATCATTTTTGAATTAAAAATAATGGATTTATGCAAAAAAAAAAAAAAAAATTAGGAGTCACAAACTTAAAAAGAAACACTTTTGTTCTGGATTTTATTCAAAATGAAATAAAAACAAAAACATTTTTCACTATCGTTACACGAACTAATGTAATTCCATCGGAAAATGTATTTGTATGTAATATGATCTGTTCTTTTCGGATAGTGCTTAAATATTTAGAATGCCCAGTGACACACTACAACAGACAACTATTTTAAGTAGTAGCAATGCGATATTTATATGAAAAGCTCTTAAAAACAAATCCAACAACGTAATACAGAAATAAGAAATAATAATTTAGTCCTTGTCCAGAATAACACGCATATGAAAAGTACATATAAACACACACACTATATTTCTGTGGTCTTCGACAATTGCTGAAGTGTTGAGTTATCGCAGATAGTCAATATATTATTTTAAGGACTTAAATGTGACTGGTTACTATAAAAATATATAATAATAATTTTCAAGTAAACAATAAATTTATCTGTATAGTGAGTGATATTTTTTGTACATAACCGCAGAAATAACGGGACCTTTTTTTATTCATCTTATTTCAAATGGTTTTTAGTGTTAAATTTGTAGTATCACCTCCCTTACTAAGGTCAGTAAATGGGCAGTCAATACTACCTTAACAGAAATCTTGGTCTTTACTTCCACCTCGGCCAAGGAATGCTATCCCAGAATCCATCGCCTCTCACTCTTCTCTCTCCTTTTCTCTCTCGCTCTCCCTCTCCCCAATCAGCGGGGATAGTAGCAGTTGCCAAAGACGACCAAAGACAGAAGAGGAAGCAGTTGCTGAAGAGATTCCAAACACTAAACACACGTGTTGACCGCCGGACATTTTCTAGCCAACACGTGGCGTTGTATACGAAGAATAAAATTCCTCTTTTAAAGTTAATATTTGTACTTCTCATTTATTATCTCAAATAACATAACCCAAGTACATATATTACAAATTTATTTAAATTTGTTATTTTAGAGTTCATAAGTTTCTTAATAAATTTTATGCATTTGTTTGTTGTTTTTTGTTAGCCAGAATTCATAATGGATTTTCTAAGTGCTTGACAGATTTTAGCTACGATTTATAACAATAATTTCAAGCAGTTTTCTATTACATTTAACAGTTATGACTTCAACTCGCCAATCCGCCATTATAAGTCTTTCCAAAGTTGTAGATCTATAATTTTAGGGACTGAAATGTAAATGTTGAGTAAAAAAGAATGAAGCAAATCACTGAAACTTACTCTTATCTAGAAAGTGTGAAATCCTGTAACAGTTTTTTTAAATACATTATTGCAGAAATAATGGAAATTTTCTTTGTTGTGCTATTTTGAAGGTGTCCAGAATTTGACATTAAACTGAATCCAGTGAGGCTCTGGGGAGGGGGGTAGCGCCACCCCTTCATTGCTATTACTCCCAGGTCCACTCTGACCTGGAGTGTTGGTACCTTTTTAGGTCCCGTCTATGGTTTAAACAGGTCTTTTCTTTTAAATATTTGTATTAGGAATACTTGATATTGATAACAATCCAAATGATTTGAATTAGATAATAGTTATTTGAAGCTATAATAATTTACTTAGAATTATTGGTAGACTTGAATAAGCTAGTAATAATTTTTTTTACAAGAAAATGAAAGTTATACTTCGTTCAAACTTACTTCAAAACAACTTATTTTGCCTAAGCTCTTGATTTGAGATGTTTTCATCTAATGAAAGTGCATAAAATAACAAAAATTACTTCGTAAAAAATTGGTCTCGTAAACATCCAAATAAAAATGGCTGTTTATATAACATGGTCAAAGGATATAATTTTTAATTCGCCGAGTTATAATTTTCTAATTTTAAATCATTTGAAAAATGGTAACTTGTTTTTAAAAAAAAGTATAAAGTTTGATTTAAAAGCGAACCTCCTTTATAAAATGTAAATTGTTTTTGAAAAATAAATTTGCGGTAAGTCTGAAGAAATAAAATTAGTTCAAATCGGAAAAAGAAAAATTTTTTGAAAATTTAACAATTTCCCTCTTTTTTTCTTTCTATTTCAAAGCTCAAATTTTATCGTTAAAATTCAAGCAATGAAAAAATTCCCATCATTAAAAAATGAAACTTTTCTTTATTAAAATTTACCATTTTTAAATGGTTTAAAATTAGAAAATAATAACAAAACGAATTAAAGATTATTTCCATTGTTTTCGATGTAGCCAATTTTTTACGACATACATCTTTTTTAATTTTATAGTTTCATAAAGAAAAAAAAAAAACAACTCACAAATCAAGAGCAAAAACAATTTTTGAAGTTTAAACGAAGTACAACTTACATTTTTTGGTGAAAAATTTATTAGTAGCTTATTTATTTAAAAATTTATTAGTGTCTTATTTATTTAAAATTTTCAGTTTTATTTTTGGTTTCTCACAATCCTTGACGGGGTCTTTACCCAAAACCTGTGGTGATTATATGCATTCTATATATTTGTTTTTTGCTGCTTCTTTTGGGAGATATTTTTCATTCATTGATTATACTCTCCTAAGATGAGCAGTTCATCTAATTGCAATTTTAAAAATTTCATGTAAACTGGGAATGTCAAGTACATTATTGTGTTTATCTGTTCCACTGTTATTGGCACGGTGGTAGTTTTAAGGTGCTTGTTATATCGTCTGGTTGCAAGGAAAGGACAAAAATACAGAGTTGCAAATCAAATGACAAGACAAGTGAAAAATTTAATAATTGTATTAACAAAACAAGAAACAAAAAGGTTCAAACAATTGTGTTGATGAATATAAGAATGTCTGTGAAATTGGAAGGAAAAATGTTCGTAGTTGTATTGATAGGAATGAGTTAATTTTAGGAAATTTGACGTGTTGAATGGCAGTGGAAATGGAGAAATAAAATGTTCCAATATTTGGGTTGGTAAGAGTGAGTCACAGACTTATGCGGTCAACCAAAGTTTATGTCGATAGGGAAGAAGAAACGTTGGTGTTGAAAAAATGAAATACAGGTGGGGGTGGTGATTCTCGGTTCATGTGGCTTCTACCAAAAGCCGCGGTAGGGAGTTTAAAACGGGTGTAGTGTGAAGTTGAATGTTGTAGGCGACCGGCTGATGTCTAGCGTCTGGCTGTGTGTTCTTCTCAGTCTGGACCTCGAAGGAATCTTGTCTTTTGTCGTACTCTCTTCCTCAAATCAGATCAATTTTGGTTTTTCTTTATCTTTTTTTAAATTTATTTTATTTATTTATTTTTTTACTGCTATGGCCACTTAAATTGTATTTAATTGTGAGAAATTCTATCAACATTTCACCGTGCGCGGTGCCTATGCACAGAGACGCATTTTTTTTTTTCATTTTGGAAAAAATCTCGGCCTCGACAACATCCAATGAGTGCTCTCCTGTCCTGTTAATTGTAATTGTCATTATTTTGTTTATATGATAAATCAGAAAAGATCTCTATCAGTCATATAACAGGGCCACATTTTCCAAATTTTCTATTTCTAGGTTTTACGCATTTACTTATCTTTGACTGATATGTTATTATTGGTACTGCCATATCAATTAAAAAACATGTTTTTCTTTTATAGTATTTAACCACTGTATCTGTTCTATTGATCTTTATTTTTCTATCAGTTTGAATAGCAAAGCCTTCGAGAATACTTGCTCCGTTTGCTTCTGGTTAGTGTTAATACTATTTTTCACACTCTGTTCTAGAGTATTTATATACTTTCCAATAAATGTAATGCCCTATTTTATAATAGCTTGGTTTATATTCTATCAGTCTTAGGATTGAACTACCAGACACTAAATGATCTATTATCATTATCATCCTTGCAACTGTCTCATACCAGCGTTAGCTGATGGTCTTTCACTAGAGTCTGAAGGATAGCAAGTCTCATGGACTCTTCTCGGTATTCTGGCCAATTTCAACAATGTTGTAGTTTGAATTGTCTCGGTTTCTCCTCTTATTTTTAATACTTCCAGTCCCCTTTTCAAGCTTTTGGAGACTATTCCAAGTGCACCAATTACAAATGGTATCACTGTTATTCTCATGCTTTTTTAGTTTTCTGGCAAGGTCCAAGTACTTGTCTCTCTATTTGCATTCTTTGATTTTTACTCTGTGGTACGCTGGGGCGGCAAAGTACCATAGGGCAAGTTTTTTTTTTTTTTGTTATCGGTCGGTCTGGTTTTCTAGTCAGGATTAGGTGATCTGTTTGTACCATAAAATCCCAGTGAATTTAATGCTTCTTATTTACCAGGACAGATTCTGGTTTGTGAATGTACCATTTGGTAGTATAGTCAAATTTCAATTTCTTGCACAATTCTCAGTGGATCACCTTTCCCCACCCAGTTGGGTTCCATCTTAAACTCCTACATTCGATTATTGTATGATGAATGTTTTTGTCTCTCTCATTACATAGTCTACACTCGCTATTGTTGCATATTATCAATTTTAATATAATTGATCCTTAAGGTGTTATTTTGTTCAGCTATTTGAAGAGCTTCAGTTTTGCACTGAAGATTTTCCTTCATAGCTATGTCCAACTCTTCTCATGTGAGATTTTGCTTGTTGGTCACTTAAAATATTCATACATTATTATTATTATTTTACTCCTTTGAAAGTTTTTTCCCCACCAGCGTTAGCCGATAGTTTTCCACTGGAGTTTGAGTGACAGCAAGTTTTCAAGACTCTTCTTAGTGTTCTGAACGATCTTAATAATGTTGTAGTTTGGATGGTCTCCACTTGTCCTCTTATTTCCAAGTCTTCCAGTCCCTTTACCAATCCTTTGGAGAATCTTCCAATTGTAATTGCTATCACTGTCACCTTCATGTTCCATCATTTTTTAGTTCTCTAGCAAGGTTTGGGTACTCATCTCTCTTTTCACTTTCTTTTATTTTCACTCCGTGTTTCGCTGGGACAGCAAAGTCCACTATTTGCCTAGTTCTCCCTGGTCATCTGGCCGAGATTAGATGACCTGTTTGTATCTAAAAATCCCAGAGAAGTCTGCATGTCTCATTCTTCAGGGCGGATTCTGGGTTGTGCACATACCACTTGTTCATATGGTCAAATTTCAATGTTTTACACAATTCCCAGTAGATCACCTTCCCCACCCAGTCATGTCTTGTCTTGTCTTATACTCTTTTTGCATTAATTTGCTGCATTCACTTATTATTATTTGCTTGAAACTATATATTTTGTTTGCAAATTATTGGTGGTAGATGGGAATACTTGAAACCATATAACTACAAGCAAATGATTATTATTAAATAGAAGGAGTTACTTTGAACATTTAAAAGGATCAATTTTTATAAAAAACAAACAAAAAAAAAAAAAAAACGAATCCTTTCACGGAAAATAAAACAGCACTTTGAAGAAAAAAAAAAGACAAACGTGCCTCATGTGTACAACTAGAAACTATTTATTACCAAGTAAATAAAAATAAATAAAAAGGAGTTACAAAGTTTTGAAGAAAAACACTAACTGCTAAAATTAATTGCTATTTTAGTGACCAGTCAAAAAAACTGAATCAAGTAACAATGATATAAATTGTTTCATGAATTACAAGGAACTGATATGTCTTCAACAAAGGTGTTGGTACTTACAACTCAAAAAAAAGGGTGTTGTATGAATGGAAAAAAATGATTTGGAAGAGTCTCTTGGGCGGAAAACATCTCTTAGGAAAACCAGTTAACTTTTCCATCAAGAATACAGCAAATAATGGGGGTTCATTCAGTAATTCTTTCAGCACTTGTATAGGACAGCAAATTCAATTGTACACCTCATGGTCTGAGTCAAGACAGCACAAATTCTCCAATATAGGCAACAGCATATTCCTCTAAGAAGAATACAGCTCAGCAGAGTAGTTCTAATGGACACCTCATAGTCAAAGTTGAGACAGTATAAATTCACAGATATAGACAACAGCATATTTCTCCAAGAGAGGTCCAGCACAGCAGCAAAATTCTCTGAGGGATTTACTCCCAAGTCATATTTTCCCTTAACTCTAGGGAACAGCAAGTTTTAGAAACCAGCACATCCTGCAAAAATTCATAGGACTACAAAAATGACATCTGCTCTGTGGCATCAGCCAAAAAGGGTTATTCTCTCTGCAGGTGGTGTCAGTTCTAAAAAATCCCATCATTTACTTCCAGCAGTGACAACCATAAAAGTCCCTTCCAAGAAGATGTTCCCATTACAATAAAATACAATTGTTTATAAATTATTATAGATAGGAATATTTGTATATAATGTGCAACTGCTAAATGCAGATTTAAAAAATAAATTCCCTTCAAATTGACAAATCATCAGATTCTAATTTTTAAAAATGTCTTCGGTATTTAAAGCAATAAAGAATGGGTTTATTTAAAAACATTTTTCCTCAAAATTCGGAAAACTTTTTTTTACTGTTTTGTTGTCACGTGCCTCTCACATCCCCTCAAATATTTTGTTAATTTGACATACTTAATCAAGTTGCAATGGAATGATTTTTTTTACTGTTTGTTTTTAAGATGATTCCATGGAGAATTAGATTTTGTCTAGTTTTTTTTTTTCTTTTTTTTTTTTAAATATAAGTCTGTCTATTTGTTCACATGGATGTCTTATTTTTAAAGTTAAGAAAATGATAAATAAAGTACAATATCTAATAAATAAAGATTGCTTTTCTAGTTATTTTTTCTTTTTACTTTATTAGTTTCTATAGCTTAATATTCTAAGGATGTTGGCACAGGGGACTGCAAGCAGAGAAAATAGTCGCATTTCGAACGAGATCAATGACGGCTGATGCCTACCAATCCACATCACAATCAACAGCCAGACCAGTCATAGCTTACCTACCCATGTCCAACAACTGTTTCAAGCCAGTCAATAACAACTTAACCCACCCACCTCCTAACCGTTATCTGGTGGAAGAGAGCCTATATCTCTTCTAATAGATCAACTTTTATTTATCTAAAAAACAAATGAAATTAAATCTATTCCTCTCATCAGTTGTCTCTCACACACTTGTCTATTAACATACATAAGTACAATCTCGAAATGGTTTCCAACCAAGTCATTTCAGCTATGCATGTTTAACTTGTCTTTTGTATTGATTTGATTTGAAGTAAATGTAACAGAAAATGTACTGTCAACATTATCTGTACAACTTTTGTTGTACATTAACTTATCAATAACATTCCATAAAAAGGAGAAAATTGCTTTATAATACAATAAAACTTTAAAACAAAAATAGATGTGTTAGTTGTCAGCTTAAAAAGTAACAATCACTTTTTTCTCAATCAATTCGGTTTTCTTGTCTTTGCTCATTAACTTCTACCACAAGAATAGAATGCTGAAATTTGCCCACAAGAACTTTGATTTAAAACAAAAACTAAAGAAAAAAAATAATAAACTTCACAAATCATTCTTGCACATTCCAATATTGGGTAATGGGCACTTCGGATGGTGTGATAGTTCACAAGCTTGACTAAAAAACATTCACGAATGAGTTCGAGTCTCACTGGATACCACATCTAAGCAGAAAGCTAAGTAAATCACTAAATGTACTGCCAAAGGGAGTACAGTATGTACTTAATCACATTTGTCTTTATCCAAAAGACACATTAAACTTCTCACCACAGGAAATTAATTTAACTATAAAATAATTTGAAAAAGTTATTTTCTTGGATTGTCACTCAAACTCTATTTAAAAAAATTATCCAGAGCTGATTATAATTAGATAACAAAAATATTTGGTTGCAGTCAATTTCTGATATAATTTGGGGCAGTTGCCAAGTTGGAAATGGAAATTTGAATATAAATAAAGCTAAAACGCAACCATTTGAGAAAATCTAGGATCCTAGTTTGAAAAAACATTCCAAGCCGTAATTTTTCTCACCAATGAAAAGTGGACGAATTGTTTTTCACAGAAGACAATTTCTATTAAACTTTTCCCACTTGGGTTGCATGAACAGATTGACAAAGAAAATATATGAATACACAAATAGTGGGTAGAGTTGAAGGAGCTAATAATGAATTATTTAGAAGAAAATGGAAATTCTATTTTGTTTAAACTTACTTCAAAACAACTTATTTTTATTTGAGCTCTTGATTTATGATTTTTTTAATGAAATTTTTTAAAAATGGTAACGTCTGTTTATCTAATATGACCAAGGGAAAAAACTTTGTCTTATTTTCTAATTCTAAATTATTTAAAAAATGGGAAATTGTAAAAAAAAGTGTTAAAAGTTGTTTTTTTTAAATAACATTTTTTATTTGAATTTTACTGATAAAATCTGGACATTAAAAGAAAAAAGCGGTGAGTGTTAAATTAAATTTTTTTTTCTTTTTCCGATTTGAACTAATTTTACCCCAACTCAGCACAATTTTATTATTTTTCAATATTACATTTTAAAGAGGGAGGAGTCACTTTCATATTATTTGTTGTTGTTTCATCAAGGCTAAAAAGAACCCAGTCTGCCCTACCATTTATTCAGAGGTTCATGCCTTTCCCAAGGGCATTAGTGCAAGGGAAATGTAAGTGGCCTCGTCCAAGATTTGAATAAGTCACCAATTCCAATGGCAGTAAACCTTACACTAAGCCCGCTGCCTTGGTACTCGTAACAGGGGCTCATGACAATCTTGACACTTCTATGCAGGAGGGAGTAAAGGGTTCTAATTAAATTTATTATTATTTCATATTTCCTTTATGTCAGGAATTTAAATGATTAAAAAAAAGTAGACACCACAAAATTATCATTCATAAATTATAATGAATCATTGCTTTTGATTTAAGTTTAATAAAAATTTAACATCTTGCCAGATTAAAAATTTTACTGTGGTGTGCTGTTATTTCCTTTATATCAACAATTTAGATGGTACTTAAAAAAAAAAAAATTTTAAAAAAAATGACTCAGCAAAATTATCATTAGCAAATTATGATAAATTATGTTTAGTCGGTTGGTTGTTTTATGGCATATTAATAACCCTTGCAGGTTATTAGATGCCAAATCCTGTTTTTATATCTGGTTTGTAAGTAAATAGTTTGTTGGTAACTTGATCTTTAAACAAGTGGTTAGAACTCATTTATTTGCACACAGTTAAATGGTTTCAAGTATTCCTATCTAATGCTAATAATTCTATTTAGTATTAAAAATTTGTTTGCACAGTTAAAATAGTTTCAAGTATTGCAATTTAATATTAGTAATTTTATTTATCAAAAATTCCTATGTAATATAAATGATTTGCATACAGCTCTACGGTTTCAAATAACTAATAATCCTTAGTAAATGATCAAACAGTTCTGTTTTAGCCATAAATGGGAACCTAACAGGTACTACCAATCCAGATCAGAGTGGATCTGACAATGAAAGAGTTACTTCACATTCCCCAGGACTGGAGCCTCACCATCAGTTTAGTAGCATATCCAGAACATTTGTTGGAGAGTCTTAATCCTATGAAAGCAGGTGGTCTTTTGTACAGCCCCTTACCAACAAGGCTAATAAATTATTGCTTTATCTTTAAATTCATGTTGAATTCTACTTGTTCCTGAAATAATGTAAGAGTGAACCCCCCTTATAAAATGCTTTTCACCCAAGAAAATGCAGTGAATTTAACAATCCCCCAGCTACTATTTTATTTTAATGTTCAAAGTTTATCAGTAAAATTTAAAACAACAAAAAGAATGTTATTTAAAAAAAAAACCCAAAAAACTAAATACCTTTTTTTTTTTAAACTATTTACCATTTGTTAAATTATTTAAAAACAGAAAAGATATAAAGTTTATTTCCCTTGAACATGTTACATAAACAGCCATTTTTATTTGGATTTTGTTTTCAACATAACCAATTTTTCACGACGTACATTTTTTATTTTATACCGTTTCATTAAATAAAAAAAATCACAAATCAAGAGCTTAAGCAAAAATAAGTTGTTTTGAAAGAAATATAACTTTCATTTTCTTTTTAATAATATATTATTAGCTTATTAATGTCTACCAAATCGGGCATATTTATGGGCAAAATGTACATGGACCAAAAGCAATGTTCTTCAGTCTCGACATGTGAGTTAAAACCAAAGAGGCAAAAGGTTTTCTAAACTGTATAACACAAAAAAAAAAAAAAAAAAAAAAAAATTTATTAAGTCCCTATTCAATGAAATAATCTGCAAAGATTCTCACAAGCTTTATCGTCTATGATTTAGAATTTATCAATAACCAATTAGCTCTGAAAAAATATTTCTAGGTAACTGTGCCCTCACACATTATGCTGTATTTATCAAACTAAACAGTAAGGGCTCATCATGATGTCAGATTGTCTCTAATGGCCGATCTATGCAGAGATGCTTCTCACAGAAGTTTACAAGAGCTTGTATGAAATAATGCAAGAAATTCTCTACAATTATGTTTACTCATCTCTGTTAGCAGCGTTTCCCACTTGTCTGCTGAATTAACACAGAGGACAGGAAATCAAACTGGCATACGCAACAAGTATGAACACTATAAATCCGTTTAAGTAAAAAGTCATTTCAAAAGACTTGTTTATAAAACATTTTAAAAAGTGTTCAGTCTTTTAGTAAATGTCATTTTTGAGTTGTTTTATTAGATGGTAGTAGTTTATTTACATCAGTGTTTTGATAATGTGTATGTGTTACTGTTGCTTTTATGTGTTGATTAATATTTGTTGGGTTTTAGTGAAAAAGAAATGCAAGACAGTAGGCATGCCATGATGGTAATCTGACTGATTAATTTTGGGGTTTATTGATTCAGTTAGTTCTTAAATCAGCCTGATGTCATATTTAATCTTACCTTTAATTACTCAACCAGAAAGTCATGCTAGTAGGATCGAGCAGAAACACATTTTAGTCAGTCTGCCGGCAAAGGATCCACATCCAGTTAACTCTATATTCCTAGACATGACATTTTATATGAACATTCTACTGGAAATACTATTTGGTGAACCATGAAAAAAAAAAGTGCTTTATTTAAAGTCGTTCTCTAATTTAATTTTTGATTGCCATCCAAAAATAGTGAAATCCAGAGAGCACAGCATACCAGATGCCGTCTACATTCAATCAGAAATTGCTCTTATGTTGAAGGATGTTAACATTGAACTCGCAGTCTCTTTAGCTCAAGTAGAAGTCATTACACTTGAAAAGACTTGTATTATTGTCAAACTATAAATTCACTCTTGAATGAGACTGCTAGTTATTGTCTATTCAACATCATACTACTTTCAAGTATGCAGGCTCCTGATACCAGTCCTATAGAATCCTCTTTGAAGTAGTTAATGGTGTAGTCAATTTTTAAAGAGTGATGGATAAAATTTTTAAGTGAGATATCCAAAGAAGTCATGTATACACTGACAATACTACTATCTGTGAACATGGTAAAAACCTGGAGAGATTTATGGATACTGTCATTAAAAATCACAATTGTGTTGGCCTATTTACTACTCAGTAACTAAACATGGTGACGTCTGACTGAAATTGTCTTGAAGATTTACTAGACTTACCTGACACTCAAGACTTATCTTCCAGTGAACAAGCAACAGGGGATATTCTAATATTATTCTTGGATCTCAAACAAACAGAAGTTGACCATTTTTTCTTTGAACTTAGAATAAATGAGTCTATTACAATATATGAACAAAGGAAATCATTGATGCAGTTCTGATGTATAAAGAATCATCTCTTCATTTAAAAACTAAAGAAAATGCTATGGAACAGGTTATTACTGCAGAGTGGTCATCCTTTGACTTCATCTAAGTCAATAAAACTATCCAAAAATGGCACTACTTATTGACATTTCAGATAAAAAAAACTGTTGAACACTAGAAATAAGAATAAAATAAAGTCTAAGAAAATAAAGGGGTGGCTTGAACAATTGTGTTTTAGTTATGAATGACAGAATATCACCCAGGAAAACATAATAATGCTGATTATTGCAGAAGTGCTCCTCTACCACTAGTTAACACAGGCATCAACACATCCTGCATCATCTTGGAAATACCAGAATGTTACTTTTTATCAGAAGCAAGAATATACCATACTTAGTTCCTGATATCAAAGTAGTGATCGAGTCATGCTTCACTCTAAAAGTAAAGCAAGATTTGTGATAGATAAAATCTAAAACAATAATAAAGTCAAGCAAGCCCTTTAAAAACTTAAATATCATTCTTGAAGCACCTCAATTGTAATCACTGCATGTTAACGGTAGTAGTCCAGTCTTCCATTGTGCAGATATTTCTGCATTAATTGTTGTCAATCTTTAGTTATCTTGCTTTTGGGAACTCTGATTCATCTTTTGTCTGTAGAGTTAAAACAGTTTCTAGAAGCTACAAGTCAAACTACAGTACTTAATTCTCAATGGACAAGTGAAATGCTATAATGCAATCATTTGACAATCTTCTCAGCACTATTTAGGAAAACTTCCAATCATGCATTGCCATATCAAATTCAGAAGTTGAAGTTCATGACTTTAATTAGTCTTTTGACAAGTCCATGGAAGGCCAAAAGTTCTCGCCTGCTCTAGAAGAGGTCAACATTCTGGGCATCAAGTCAATTAGGCTCATGTACAGTTAGGCAGAAAGAATAATTTGGAACCTGACAGACAGATATCGTCTCCCATGACAGACATCAAAGTCTATACCAACCATATCAATGCATAGTGAACTGTTGAAATTGTTACTAATGCCTACTAATCCGTTTTGTCAAAGAAGTCAGAAAACAACTCCTACAAATAGATTTTTCTGATCTGCAAGAATGTGACAAAAGCCACATTAACTAAAAATTCTATCATCAGTTGACTGATGGGATATGTACAAATTAGTTTGGATAAATTTTAATGGCATCCTGTTAAAGGTTTGGTTTCTTTGTTTCAATGGCATATCCACCTTCATGGGTTATTTAAGGCCAAAATCATCTTAGTAGAACAGTAGTATCCTGTTAAAGGTTCATTCTTATATTCAATCAAGTTCTGAGTAAGTCTGTATCACTACACCATAAAATCAAATTCAAAACACCTCAACAGCAGTAGTTGACCATTATTAATTTTTGATTTTTATTGCAATTATTTAAACTGTCATTAAACATTATGAATCCAATATAAAAGAAAGTTCCAGGTGTGACTCACAGCCTTTCTAATAAAATTTTTTTTTAAAAAGTAAAAACAAATTAAGAAATAACAATTAACAATGTCTAATCTAATAAAGATCAGGATCTTATTACTAATGCTACTGACATACATAATGACAATATGGTACAGTTTGGAAGTTAATTAGTAGAGTGAGGATGGATAAGTAGACTTCCTGAGGAAATAAGAAGTACTAGTCTCACCTGAAGCTTATTCCTTTTGTAGATTCAACAGTTTACTGATGGCTATAACCTGATAATATGAATAGCTGCAATAAAAGCAACTAAAATGAAAGAAATGTAACCAAAAATGAATAGTTGAGAATGCTTCATCTAATAATGAAACTAAAATTGAGTTAGTATTTCCTTCTTCAATTTTATTTTTGTAAAATTATTTTAATGATTGTAGGTATTATAATCTATGAAAAGGATTGAACTGTAAAGAAAATCTTTAAAAATATTAATGAAATATCATCTTTGGCTGCAATGAATGAGATTAAAGGAAGAATTAAATACTCATGAAAAAAAAATTTCATTTTTGAAAACAATTTAGCCATTTCTTTGGGGGAGGAGGGAATTTGTGATGCAAAGAAAAAAAAACCTAATTTGTTTTGTAAACAAAATGTTGGCAACAGTTGGATTCTACACATCTAATTACAAACAACATTTGTAGAGGTCACAGTGACATTTCATGTGTGGAGGATTAAACTATTATCAAGTAGATAAGGATGGAAATCAAGTACCTACCAGTGATTCAGTTTCAATTATGTTTATCCTGAAGATACATTTCTTGCTTCCAGCCACAGCTGATGATATTTCATAACAACCCACTGTAGTCAACAAATTGTGATTTTATGTGAGAGAGAGAGAGAAAGAGAGAGAAAGGCAGACACAGACAAGGATTTACTCCTGCTAAGCAGGGTTAGTTTTCTTTTGGATTTATTATTGAAATACAACAATAGGCATTCTCTTTTAGATATTTATTGGATCCTTCTTTAAAACAAATACTTATTGAATTGACAGCATCTGCTATTTAGTGATTCATTTGTTTGGTAAGACAAATATAGGGATTCCTAGTTGTAATAGCAGCATTCAGATTCAGTTATTGTCAATTTTGTTAGCATTTAAATTAAATTTGGTCCAATAATTACAACAAAAATGATTTGTCAGCAATCTATAAGAGACTTTCATCATCATTACAATCACTTCCAAACATTTCAGGCTAAAAACTCACTAAACAGTGTCAGACAAAAATGGCCAAAAGAATCTTACTGAGGCATTTGTGGACAACATTTGGTAATTGTTTGCACACAAAAACCTGATGTTAATTATTGCTCATCTTTTTTTTTTTAGAGAGCATTAAGAATAATAATTCATAACAGGTTTTTGTTTACATATAACCTGATAGAATATTTCTGTAATTGAATGTGAAAAAATAAAAGCAATCATTCAAGTGTCTAAATTCAATCATACCAAGTTGTTAAAATTTACTATCAATAAAAATTTTGAATAAGAAAATGAAAGCCATAATATTTTGACTAATTTACTGACTAAAAAGTACTATTAATATAAAAAGACAAAATGAAAATAAAAAAAGGTTTCTATTTGCAGGTGTTAATGACAAACATCAGATTTTTTTCAACATTAGATGGATTGGCAGTTTGTAGACAGCCTTTGAAAAAAAAAATATGAAAAAAAAAAAAAAAAGAAAAAGAAAAAAGAAAAAGAGCAAGGAATCAGTTTTTGTTTCAAGTTCAAAATTCAATACAAAAGACAAATGTTTTCAAGTTTGTTTTTGTCTTCAATTTCAGAAACAGAATTAGTTTCCCCATTCAATTTTCCCCCTGCTCACTTTTGTTTGTTTGTTTTATTATTAAAGATTTCATTATCAGTAAAGTGGTGTTTCAATTCATAACATTTTGCTCTTGGCTCCATACAGGATTCCTTTAGGTTACGTTCATATACGCATATGTGTGAGATAGTTTGCACAGATTGTCTGTTGGAGACAGACACAAATATTTGTTTGGTAGCGTACACACACACATTATATATATATATATATATATATATATATATATATATATATATATATATATATATATATAGACAAGGGTCAAGTGGGGAAATGTACATGCACATACAAACACACATCTATATATATATATATATATATATATATATATATATATATATTGAAGTGAGAGTCAAGTGGGGAAATGTACATGTGCGTGCGCACACACACACGCATATAGATATATATTGAAGTGAAGGTCACAGGAGTGAATGAAATAAACAAAAATTCAAAATGAAAACCAAAAATTCTCAAAATATTGAGGATGAAAGCAGGATGTAGGTTTATTATCTTCAACTAAAGAGTGAGAGGTAATGAAACAGGATGAAATTGTGCCATGACAAGTCAACAAATGTTGATTGCTTGCTTAGGAAGCCTGTGACATTTTTTGTAAAATCCCTGTTCAATGGGATTTAAAAATAATGAAAGTTTAGCATCTGAAAGGAGGAGGTCTATTCCTGGAAGGTTCATGGGGTCCAGAGAGCACTTTGTTGGAGGTCCTTGCATATCAAGTGTGGTGGAACGTCTGCTTTTCATAGCACACGTTCCACAACTATCCTCTACCATAGGGCTCTCTGGGCAGTGAGCCTATTTGATATTGGGATCATCAAGTGGAAATCCTCTTGAAGAAGACATGGGAAATCCTCTTGAAGAAATAGTGAGGTGATGGCTCTATATAGAACATGGGAGACTCCCTCCTAAGTATTGCTACAAATGTTGGGGCACTGGGAAAAAAGAAATTACTTCAGTATCCTGACTGTAAGATATGTACTTTTTAAACAGCCATGAAGTTACATTTACTGTTCAAATTGACAGCTGTAGAAATGGAAAAATCCAGAAGTGGTTCTCAACACTGTGACATTAACTATACCGATAACTGTAAGATGTTCTTAATGCTGTGATTGTAGTTGCATACACCTAACTATATAGATAGGCAGCACCCATCTCAAAACACACTAGCATTGATCATTTTGCAGCAAAGCTTAAGTCTGACATCAAATATCTTTGCCATCTGCTAAACTCATTGTGAAAATTATTTCTCTTCCTGTGCCTTTTGCAGCTTGGCCTGATGCTTACTGCCACTCATATGAGCTTCCAGCTGCTGCAATGAATTCACAGAAATATTACAGTAGACACAAGTAAAGCTTTGTTTCTTATCTGAAGATGCAGGAAGTTTTAAATTATTAATAGCACTAACAAAATTAGTTTCCATTTGCTTTGCTGGGTCCATCTGCTTTGCTGGGTCCATCTGCAGCATCTTTGACTGGTGTTTGTTACCACTCTTGTGGGCTTCAAGCTGTTGAAGGGAATTCACAGTAACGTTACAGCATTCGCAAGTAAAGACATTTTTCTTATCAAATGAAGAAAGTGTCAAATTATTAGTAACCCCCATAATTGAATCTTGATTTTCCATTTGTTTGCCTGGTTCCATCTGTAACACTTTAGACTGATGCTTGCTGCCATTTTTATGGGCTTCTAATTGGTGCAGTGAATTCACAGTTATCTTACAGTATTCGCATGTAAAGACAGTTTTCTTATCAAAAGAAGGAGAAGGAAGTGATAAACTATTGAGATCACTTCCAACTGGATCTTCATCCATTTCCATCTGCTTGGAGGGGTCCACTCCGTGCACCTTAGACTGGTGCTTGCTGCCAGTCTTGTGAGCTTCAAGCTGTTGAAGCGAATTCACAGTAACATTACAGTAGATGCATGTAAAGACGCTTTTCTTATCAAAAGAAGTATTTGGTGAATTATCACTCCCAATAAGATCTTCTTCAGTTTCCATTTGGTTGCCCGATTCCATTTGTGACATCTTATTCTGGTGTTTGCTGCCACTTTTGTGGGCATCTAGTTGGTGTAGGGAATTTACAGTAATCTTGCAGCACTCACAGGTGAACACTTGTTTCTTGCTTAAAGAATGTTTTTCTCCTGTAGCATCAAATTCACCTTCTTTACCGTCTATTTGTTTGCCTGGCTCCATCAACCGCATCTTTTTGACATGGCGGACACTACTGAAGTGCTGTGCAGCCTGATGTTCAGAGTTAAAGGTAACATTGCACAAACTACAAGTGAAAGGCTGCACTTGTGCTTTACGTTTAGTAGGTAATTTATTGACAGCCATGTTAAATGGAATTTGGGGGTTTGGATAGAGATCATTGGCATTATTGGTGCCATGAAATGGAATAGCATATCCTCCTGGTTCATCAGCTGGAATCTTTTGATCATGCATATAGTTGTAATGGGTATTGGTGGAAGATGGTCCATAAAAAGAATAGTTACCAGATGGTGGACCAGGGAAATCAGGAGGACCTAGAAATAAATAACACAACTAAAGAGCAGTTCACATAAAAAACAAAAAATTTTTTTAAAATGATGATTATCTGATAATAGCCACTTTAAAAGAAATCAACTAAAAAATACTTGTGCAAAGAAAATCAATTTCCATTGAAAACATTGTTTGCAGCTGCACATTTAAACATTTATGAAACAAAGTGATGTAATTTTTTTCTCCCTTAAATAATCATCATGGATAGATCCAGATGGAATACTAGGCAATAAAAAGCGTTAACACAGAAGAACACAAGAAATTGGAGAAGACAAATGCAGCCATTTTGCTGTGCTATTAATAAGCTGGTCAGGTGCAAAACATTTTATCTTTGTTGATCTGCCATTTTAGCTTGCATTTCACTTGGGCATAAAGTGAAATCAGTTCAAATTTTCTCTTTCACAATTCAGCTTCTCATTTATTTATTTCTTTGCATTTACTTTGATGTTTGCTTTCCATTTTGTAGAATCAGACATTCATTTCCACAATTTCATCAAGGATTATTTTATGTTTAGCCACTTTTGTAAACCCTGTACAAATTGGGTTGCACATTAATATTTCATTTTTTTATCCACGTTCAAAGAGAAAATCTGTATGTTCCACCAATAAATATTCATAAGTACAAGATTGAAATTCTAAATTTCTAAGTTTACAATTTTTATTATATCAAAGCTTAATTGTTAGACATTTAATTCTTAAGGTCTTTATGGATCGTTATTTCTATAAATAACATTTTATAAAATTGTTTGGTTTTGTTTAACATATCAACTCGTTATAGGCCATTTAACACTGTAACTTGATGCTTTTGGTTTGATTACAATCATAACTTTAGATTTTCAACATTCTATAGTAATTTCTTTTTACCCCAACTATAATTTGTTTGCACAGTTATATGTTATCAACTATTCCTATCTAATATTAATAATTCATACACAATTATATGCTTTCAAGTAACTATTCCAATTTAATAATAATAAAGTTTTCACAGTTATATGGTTTTTAGTAATCCTATCTAACACCAATATGTTGCAAGCAATAATATGCTTTAAAGTAATTAATAATAATAATAATAATCTTTAGTAAAAAAATTACAGTTTTAAGTAACTATTCTTAATATAAATAATTTGCATGTAGTTACATAGTATCAAGTATTCCTATCTAATCCAAATAATTTCCAAACAAATTTATTTGACTGATGGATCCTAAAAAGATTCATTTGAGTGGAACTCACAAAATAGCAGTTTAACTATTTACTAAATCATGATCACTACTGATAATGATAATTATAGCCAATTTTAAGAAGAATTCTTTCAAGATATCAGTAAATTGATTTAAACGTTTCCTTTTTTCATCTTCTATTTGAAAAGATCATCAGAATGAATATTTAGAAAACATCAAGTCAGATAAAACTCTCTTTCAAAAACCTTTAACATCAGCAATGTATTATAAATCAAAATTACACAAACCTATTCATTTTTTAAAACCTTTTCCTTATTTTTCTTGAATGATTGCAACTTACCATAGTTTCTGTAGGAATCATAATCATGAGGCAAGAGGCCACTTCTCTCATAGTCATGACTAGAAAAGAAAAAAAAGGAAAAATGTCAAAATCCTTATTTTATATTTTTAAAAATTATGCAATTTATTCTCATAAATCTCTTACGATTATTGTCAGCTGTAGCAAAAAGTGAACAAACGGTCAACAAACTATTTACCAGATATTCAACTAAAGAATTCACTTATGGCACTGAGATCAACATTTGAATTTTTTATAATAGGAACTTTTTAAAACTATGCATTAAATAAGTTGTGATAACTAAAAATTGCAATTCATCAATTATGAATAGAAAACATTTTATTAAAATGGGAAAATTTTTCATTCTCCTAGGACAATAGCCAATATTAAAAAAAAAAAACTCAGTAAATTTTTACCCATTAACTCATTCTATTTCAGCAAAAACTTAAAATCAGATTCTACTTTTTTTGGCAAATACATGTCAACAGCCAGAAAAAATATCTGCAGAGAAGAAATTTAGAAGAAAACCCCAATATTTTAGAATTGGGGAGGGGAGAGAGAGAATCACTTTGTTATATAAATTTAACGTAAAATGATCACTTACTTCTGGACCAGGAAGCATTACTAACAACCAGAGATAGTAACAAAGAGACATGTAATCAAATTTTTTCCCCCTCTTTTATGGAGAAATCAGATAGAGAGGGTGGAGGTGTTAACTAAGCTTATTTGGAGTGGGGATTTTTTTTGCTAAATAAAAAAAGGGGGTGGAAACAAGGGGGGATTATTATTTTTTTATCAGTGATGAAAAGACTTGAAAAAAATAAAAATAAAAATAAAGAAATACCCCCTATTGTCCCCACTCCTTTTAATTTAGTGAAAAAATTCCCACCCTTTCCATCTGATTTTCCTAAAATAAAAAAATTAAAAAAAAAAAATGCTTGCTGGTCCAGAAATGGGTGATCATTTTATATTAACAAACCGACCCACCACCACCACAATCCTAAAATATCTTCCATCAAATCCTACTTTTTTAAAAATTTGTACTGAAAAATCATAAAACATTTAAAACCCATCTCGTAAAAAAAAAAAAATAAATAAAAAAAAAAAAAATTAAAAAAAAAAAAAAAAAAAAAAAAAAATCTTAATACAAAATTAAAATTGTACTTGCAGCATTACATATGAATTTTTTCTTCTACCCCGCCCCCCCCAAAAAACCCCAAACACTTCATGGAAAGTACTAAGGACTAAAATAAAGAACAAAAAAATCTTATTTCCTCCATTTGATTTACTTTCTATACCCATTATGAGCGTGTATATATATATATATATATATATATAACAGAGCAAAGATGCTCTCATAGTGTAATGTTATTGTCATAGGAAATGGACACAGTAACTAGAGTTTAAATACTCAGTGAGGCTGTTTGCATTTCACATGGTGCCAATACCCTTGGAAAAGGTGTGACTCCTTCCAGCTATGGGTAAATAGCAGGCCAGGCTAGACACTTTAACCAATCAGTCTAAAAGGAAAACTCTGAATTCAAAACTGTTAAACTATTTAAAAATTGATTTTGTATCACATCTTGCTCAAAAGGGTCTTAAAGGATCAAAGCAGTCAAGTATGAAATCTTTATTTCTAAATGAAAATTTCAAGGCAATTTTCACAACATTGAACTTTGTTTGAAACTTTTCAAATCTATAAGAGAGATACCTACAAAAACCAATGTATATAAACATAATCATCTTCAAAAGTCACTCTTTTTTTCACACTGAACTTCTGTATTCTTAGGAGCTAAAATGCAACTATACCCTAAAGTGATGCCTACCACATAAGTAATCTTAAGTAAACAATTCAACACTCTTTAGTGGAAGGAATCAATCTACCCAAATTTACATGTCATCCTCAATGAGTGAGAACTGTAGATAATCAAGTTTTTAATTAAGCATTTAATTCGGAAAAGATTAAATGCTCTTTAGGCAACAAAATCTAGTGATGGTTGCATTGGAAGAAACAGGAACTATTTATTACGAAGCTATAATAATGGAATCATTTTGTTGCAAAGAAATAAGAATGAAATAGAACTGATTGTTGAAGATACTGACCTCTCATTTCTATAATCTCTTCTCATTTCACGGGGTGGAGATGGTGCAAAATCCCTGCTTCTTAAAGGCCCTCTATCAGGTACACCCATTGACAGACGATCTCCTCTGCCTGTAAAAAAATTTTTTTTTAACTCATTCACTACTTCAGAACAGAGAGAAAAAGAATCAGAAGCAAATATGCTAATTACACTGACATAAATAACATGAAATGAAGCAAAGAGAAATAACTAAATAGGAGTTGAAAAGTATTTTCCTTTGAAATATTTCCTCTTTTCTTCTAGAATTAGCAAATTTGATCACATTGAGTTTATGTTTAAAACAAGTTTTTATCATCCGTACCTTGACATGTAAACGATGTAAGCAAATAAACAACAAAAGGTGAATCTTAAGAGATTACAACTTCAATTTTTCTACTTCAACTAATTAAGAAATAAATAATTATACAGGGTAAGAAATAAAAGCTCATTAGTTTACCAAAATTTGATCTTCCAGGGATTGAATCCAAATTTCCAGGTGGTCCAATCATTGGGGGGGCACCTATAAGAGCAGGATCTCTGAGTCCTCTTGATGGTATAGATGGTCCTTGAGAATTAATATGAAGAGGTGGGGGACAATAGTTATTATGATGAAGACCACCACGGAATAAACTGTAAAAAATCAAGAATTACCATAAATTTGATGCCAATAGTAGACAAAGAAAACAATAGTAGCAACAACCAAAACCAAAAGTCCAAGATTTTTTTTCTAGCAATCACCTTTACATTTGCTCTCAAACATTCTCTATCATAAAAAAAATTTAAAAAATAAAAAAATGGCAATCGACCAAAATAATCATGATAGACTCACTTTGAATAGTTACTTTAATAAAGACAAATGTTAGTACGCAAAAGAAGCCTAGTGAATTTCTAATAAAAAAGAAACAATGAACTTTTTCTCACTAATCAAATTGAGGATAACTGTTTTAAATGCAATTTATCAGTTGAGGAAGTAACAGACATTTTCAAGATTGGGAGTGCTTGGAAGGAGGAGTAAATATTTATAAATTTCTAGTGAGTGTGCTAATTTTCATGGAAGTATGTTATTTCTTTACAAGATCAAATAAAATGCAAAAATTATTTTTGCTTTTTAACATGAACATTTGTTCACATTCAATTTATGTTCAAAACATTTCAATCAATCGTACCTTTACAGGTAAACAATATAAGCAAATAAAATAGCGGGATTTTATTTGCATGTAAAAAAAGATTTTATCATTCAGCCAAGGTGCATAAAAAAGCACTATATTCTAATCAGCTACTTAAATATTCTCTTTCAATTGTGTATATAATGGCTTCAAATGGCAGACAAGCAAATGACCACCAAAAGAAATGAGAAAAATTTTAAAAAAAAATTTTTTTTCAATTAATAAGGTATCAGTAGTAGTCTTAAGTCGTCCAAATTTCTTAGATGAAGCATTTTCATTAATTTTGACAAATTTTTCTTTCATTTCATTTTTGTTCTCTTCCATAATTTTTCAGTTGATTTCCATTCTATAACTAATAAGCAAGCAACATGCAACAAAATCTGAAGCAGATGCCTGACATGAACAACACCTTGCCAATTTAGTTAGAGTGACCCAATGCTGTTCACTTAAAAGTGACAGAATGTAAAACAATCCAAGTGTTTGGGTTAAAAGCAATAAATAAGTTGAAAGAAAAATTAGTCAAAAATTAACAATTTCAAATAACTTATTGAGAAAATCTTCAATCTAAAGAAAATAGACATTTAGTGCTGTGTCATTGACTTTAAAATAAAATCAATAATTAGATACACACTTTCTTGGCAACAAGGAAGATTTGCCACGAGTTCCTCTGGTTGCTGGTGTGCCACGAGGATTCAGATCCATACTTGGACGAGGAAGAAGGCTTTATTTGCAGTGGATTTCAAAATCCTTTAGTCCCTATTTAAAAAAAAAGAGGGAAGATATTGCAAAGGAAGTACAAAATAAAAACAATTCAAAGATAATTTCTTTTTATGTCTATCTATTTTTTAATCCTTATTTTCAACTTAATAGTATAAGTATTTTTATCTCTAGCATTTTCCATTAATTAATTGGGACTATAGCGCAATCATCTCGTCAGTTCCTTTCTTAGAATTGTTTTAGCTTTGTATGTTACTGAGAGAGAAAAAACTGTTGGTTCATTGTAAGAAGATTACTAGGCATTGGCCATATGTTTTATATGAGAGATCAACATGAAAACAACAGTCAGGGGAAACAACAAAAAAGAAATGATAAAAAAGTCATTTCAATGCTTTTTGACTATTATTATTTTTTTAAAATAGGTATTTCACTCTTTTACTTAAATAAACACTTATTTATAATAATTTTTGTACAAGGGATTTTTCGTACAAGCCAAAAAAAAAACAAGTAAACACACACATGCGCGCACACACACACACATACTGAAAGAAGACAAAATAATAAACAATTTTTATTTGTTGAAATCATTAACAAATCCAAACATTAAATTCCAGATATTTCACTTGACTAAGATACAAATATTTTTCATAAAATCCTATTTAGAAATCCTATATATACAATTATTCTGACTATTTAACCCCCAAAGTGTTATGAACAATTTAAATCACTGAAATTTACAAATTGGGGATCTTATTTCTGTCAATCTCTAAAAGAAATGATTCAAGTGCATGATTTTCTTACATGAAGCCACAACACAGACCATTATATTGATTATTTGAAAATTTAAAAAAAAAAAAGAAAAGATTTCTTTTAAAAGCACTGACAAGCTTATCACCAGGTTTTGTATCATACACAAGTGTTGGTTGTTCTAAATGGGCTGCCGGTAATGTCTGAAAATGGGAAAATGTTGGACAAACCACAAACACATGTAGATATCTTAACTTTATTCCACTCCCCACTAGTGGCATTCCTTAGGGATCATAATAACTCCAGGACAAGGGGGGATAATCCTTGATCCTTTATCATCATCAGTAATTACTGATGAAACAAGTTTTCTTTAAAATTTCTGAGCAACTGATTGAGAAAAAACGTTTCTGTTACCAGCAAAGAGAGAAAACTTCCTAGGCATTTAAGATTTTTTCTTATTTGCATCCAAATTGGAATTTATATATCTCTCTTCCAAACTCCAAATGTATTTCAATTTCTGTTGATAAGTGTATGATAAGACCCTAAAAGAAAGTTGATCAACTAACTAGCACCAATTCTGCAGTTAGCTTTTCTCACTTGAAATCAATATTAGCTGAAAAAAAAAAAAAAAAAAATCAATTTTTTTTTATTTGATAGATTTTCTATCAAGTTCATTAAAATGATCTTCAAGATGAAGATAATGATTAAAAAAAAAAAAAAAGTAATGTTGTTCTATCAAGTTTATTAACACATTCACCAAGGATAATATCTAAAGTGTTTCATTCATTAATAAAAGTTTAATGTTGAATTGAGAAGAAACATTATTCCACAAAGCATAAGCTATTAATAATGAAAGGACAAAGAAGAAGAGAATAACAAGCAAACAACAGGTTTATGCTTTTTTTGCTCCATTTGCAATATTTGATGATCACATGTATGAGAGTTAGCAGAAAAATTCTTAAGCTGACCAACATACTCCCATGGAATGGGACCAAATGAGGCTTATTTTTCAATAGTTCCCCTTGTGATCCACACTCTTCTGCCATCAGCGTTGCAGTGCTTGGATGCCATCAGTTAAAAAGTCATCAACAGCAGATATGATGTTAACCTATGGACTATACAGTCCACCCTTGGACACAGGTACATGAATAAGTCCACAATAAAAAATTGCATTTATTTTACATATTTTTCAACATATCCTTCCTTGTAGGGGAGTGTCCTTGTGGTGTAATGGTTAAAGCAATGGACTGCGGAATCGTAGTAAGCGAGTTCGTACTCCAGTCGCGCTATTACGTTCACTTTCGGTCAAATGCCCTTGGGAAAGGTATGAACCCGCTTATCCTCCCAGCTATGGGTTAAATAGTACCACTACTGTTCTTCTAAGAGAATAGCTTTGACATTAAATAACCTATAAAGGTTGATATGCCATTAAACAAAGAAACCTTCCTTGTAAATGTACTTTACTCAGTAGTGAATATTAATCATTAAATATTATTAAGTGAAATTTTCAAATTAAAGTTCAGCTGTATGTCAAGGTTATAGACTAATTAATACACCCTCATAAACATTTCCAAGAATAAATAAAAATAAAATTTCAATTATCCTTTTGTTTCTATAATGACTACTACCAAGATTCATTACTAGAAATAAGTGCTTTCACTTACTATTATCTACATCTGTCAACTTTACATGATACAAGCTATTTCAGCATATTCTATAACCCCAGCCAGATGGATAAGTTTGAACTGAGGTTGATCTCCGAATCCAACAGCTCACCCACAGACCCATCCATCATCGAGTGGTTTGAGAAGGCTGAACAGTCTGCAAACAATGTAAAATAAAAGAACCATCAATGGTGATTCCCCTGAGGCTCACGAAAGGAGCCTATGTGGTATACCAGCAACTTGGGGATGATGCAGATCTGGAAGAAATCAAGTGTGCCCTATATACGGCCTTTGGGACAGACCCCTTCATCGCATGGAAACAGTTTGTTGGGCGACGGCTCAAACCCAGTGAGATGGTAGATGTCTATCTAGCACATTTAAAGAGGCTAGCGGTACCATTTGGCGGAGCAACTGACTGCATACTGGAATGTGCTTTTTTGGTCAGACTGACGTTAGTCAGCTACTGTGAGCATCTTCGAGACTTGATGAACTGGGAATCAATGAACTGCTAGCCAGGGCCTGAAACATTCTGAAAGACACAGAAGGGGTTGCAGCAGCTGCAAGAACAACTGAGAAACTGTCCAAGAAGCAACATGCTGCAGGTGATTCCGCCATACCAAGGCCATGAGAAAGCCCAAAATGCTACAGATGTAGTGGTCTTAACCATTACTCCAGGGACTGTTGAAGCCAGGGTAACACGGGAAGCACCAATGATCAGAAAACACGGGAGCAACTGTGCTGTCATCGCTGTAACAGACTTGAGCACATAGCGCAAAATTGTTTGGGAAACAGGTCCGGGGACAAGGTGCCATTGCTAGCCTTGCCCTTTCCTGGCAAGTGAATGCGACATTACCTGTAATTAAGGTGCAAGTCAATGGTGTGAAAAGAGGCGGTCATACCGTAGTTAACGTGCTAGTATCATGTGAGAGGCCTCTTGGTTATGATCTACTGATCGAAATTGACACGATACGAGCACTGGGAGGCATCACAATCACACTGGCTGGAGACGTGAAACTTGGCAGAGGAAAAGAAGCATGTGCTGCCCTTTGTGTTGATGAACCAGATTTCAGTGCCTCCTTTGACCATAACGAGAGGATAGGGACCGCCAGGTGGAAATGGACCCTGAACAATGCACTAACCCTATTCCACAACCAAATTGCAGAATAAAAGATACCCGATAACATCAGGGGAGAGTACAAGAGAGAACTGCAAGTGTGGATCACGAATGGTTGATCCCATACCCCCAGGAATGATTAAGACCCCCTAAGAGTTTCATTCCTCTAATGATCATTGTACAACATAGCAAAGGCAAAGTGCGCCCGGTGATGGACTACAGAGAGCTCAATGAGCATGTAGATGCCTTTACTGCAGATGCAGATGTATATACAGCCAAATTGATGGAGTAGAGTCAGCAGGGAGTGAACCTGGCACTGCTTGATCTGCGGAGGGCTTATTTACAAGTACGAGTCCATAAGTCTCTCTGGGCATATGAGATGGTACTGATCAAGAGGGAGAGATATTGCCTCACGCGGTTGGGCTTTAGGTTAAATGTGGCACTGATGATCATGAAAGCTATTGTCAGTACAGTGTTGGCACAAGAGGAACGGATGATGAAGACGACATCATCCTACATCGATGACATATGTGAATGAGGAAATAGTATCTGCGGACGAGATCAAGGCAAAGTTGGAATCTTTTGGTCTGACTTGTAAAGACCCTGAGTGCCTAAAGCACGGAACTAAAGTGCTGGGCCGTAAGGTTTGGGGAAGCATGACACCTTATGTTGGAAGCGAGGAACTGAAATTCCAGAACTCCCTGTTGAGATGACATGATGCACCGTATTTTCCATGTGTGTGAAGTTGGTTGGTCATTTTCCTGTTTGTGGCTGGCTATACATGATAGGTAGAGTCCTAAAAAAATGTGTGACTGCGTTGACCAAAGGATGGGACAACCCAGTTGACGATGCCTCCCTCAGGCGAGTCGTGGAAGAAGTGCTGGTGAGGGTGACCCATGATGACCCTGTTTGAGGTAACTGGAGTGTATCTGGAGAAGAGTTGAATGCATGGGTTGATGCGAGCTTGTTGGTAACTGGCGTGGTGCTGGTGAAACACGGTGACATCCTGGAGCATGCATGCTGGCTTCGTCCAACAAACGACGCCCAGCATATAAATTTAGCAGAGCTTGACGCCCCGGTGAAAGGTCTCAACCTCACGTTACAATGGCAAGCTAGAACAGTCCATCTGCACACAGACTCCATGTGCATCTACTATTGACTAACTGATGCACTGACAGGAAGAGCCCAAGTAAGAACCAAAGCTGAAAGCAGGATGCTGGTTCGAAGGAGGTTGACGATCTTATAGCAACTGATTTGTGAATACAGCCTCCAAGTTGATGTTACTTTCGCTGCATCAGACCTGAATTTGGCAGATGAGCTAACTCGAGTGCCAAAGAAATGGTTGGAGTTGATAAGGCACAAGTCCGATTCCTCCTTCCTGATGTGCGCTGCTCTGACTGCTCAATTAACACCTGAATGGATCCAAACCATACATCGACAATGTGGACATCCTGGCATCAGATGTACGACCTATTTCTGCTGTAGAATATGCCCCTCTACCATGAAAGCAATAGTCAGATAATAAAAACTTGTGAAGACTCCAATCGATCGACCCAGCTCTGGCTTGGTGGAAAAAGGGAAGAAAAGAAGTGGGAAATAACTGGTATCAGCTAGGTATGGACATAACCCATTAGAGTGGCAATGGATTCTTGACGCTGACCAATTGCGGGCTGACATGTTTCACTGTGTGGTGCCAGCTGGCACGTCAGTATGCATCGGCCATCGTGTGAGAACTGATGTCCATCTTCTTTGAACGTAGCATGCCAGCTGAAATACTGACGGATAATGCCCCAACTTTTTGTAGTCAAACTTTCCTCACTTTAACAGAATGCGATACCAGAGTGCTTATGTCCCAGAAGGTAACGGCATTGCAGAGCAGTGTCACTGCACTATCGAGAGAATAGCTGCGAGGTCACATTGTTCGATAGTAGAAGTTCGTCTTGCATGCCAGCAAATGGCATATACCAGTATGAGCAGCATGTGAAGAGCATAGACCCCAAACCATCTCCGCCAGAAGTCAGAAGTAATGTATACCAAATTAGGGAATCTGTCTGGGTCAAACCACCAGACTGCTGATGCAGCATCAGATTTTACAAAGGACAGGTTGATGGGGTGATCAGTCCTCAGACAGTGCTGGTCAATGGCACACCCCGCCATGTGAAAGACCTTCGCAGATACGACGAATCAGCCATTACAGAGAAAGACAAAAGTGACACATCATCCAGTAGTGAGATGGGGGTTATGGTGACTTGTGAATGGGAAGGCCAACATTCATCTGCACAGTAAACGTCTGACGAAGATACCAAGGATGAAGATGACCAAACTAGTGGAGATAGAGGGAATGTAGGAAACCTGATGGAAAAGCACCCAACACTTCTTTAAAGAAGCACCTAGCAGAAACGGGCACCGCCCCCATGCCATATTTGAGATCATGAGATCAGGTGGCGGAAGTGTAGTGAAAATTGGGAAGAAAATCAGCACTCACACCAGTGTAAATGTCAGCGCATATGCTCCTCGTGCAAGATCTATTTCCTTGACTAGAAAAAACATGGCGGTCCTGAGTGAGCTTATATTGCAAATGGTCATGTATTTTCATGCCAGCAGTCACATAAAACCATGGAGAGTGAAGATGTGCATGCAAATGAGAGCAGGCAGAAAAAAACATTAAAACAACGAACATCATCACTCGGATTCTTTTTTTGCTTTTGCGTTGGACATGAATTGATTAGAGGAGAAGCAGTGGTCAGTTTAAAGAGAGGAAAGAGATAAGAATTATCGAATACTAAAAGAGATGTTGGCTAGTGATTGAGGATTTTTGTAGTTGAGAGACGCAGTGGCAACTTTAGCCAGTACAAAAAATGACTTAAAGATTTACATATTACAGTTGGTTAAATAATTCATTTAAAAATTGGAGAAAATATTAAATTCTTTTTTGTAATAATCTGTGCAGAATTTGCTTTTAAATATTGGCCAATGCAAGCGGGTAAAATTACATATCTGGAAGTTAAAGAAACAAAATTTTGTTCAAGACAATATTCACACGGATTCTTAAAATGCTTAATCTCTGTAAGGATCCTCTTAAGTGTTACTCTGAAATTCTACTAAGATGAATTGTTAAAAAAAAAAAAAATAAATAAAAAAAAAAATTGTAAGATTAGTAAAGTGCAACAAATATGAAGCCATTTGTGCTGAAACAAAACTAAAGATGATTTTTGCATTTTTACATCTGTTTAGCTATTTAACATCCATTTTACCAACAATAAGCAGTTAAAGCTTGTGTTAGTGCAACTATAAGTTCAGTAGCTTATAAAATTCAAGCAAAAAATTATATTATTTGATTTGGTCAAATTAAAAGAATCATAAAATTAGATTAGGAAAATCTATTACAAATTTGAACCTTAATATACAGTCACAACACCTTGTTCAAGTTTTCACCAGCCCCAGCACAGGTACAATTTTAAACACACCCACTATATATATATATATATATATATATATATATATATATATATATATATATATATATGTGTGTTGGCATATATATTATTTATGTGGATATTTACACACACACCATTTATAAACATATTCATATATCATATATAGACATATACAAGATACAATGAGTAAATTGTCTGTAAAGAAAGCAGCACCAAGATGCAGTTCAGTCCTCCAGAAATTTGGAAACAGCATGATATATTGCAGAGTATTCATGCCAGAAGCTTTCAGACTGTTTGGTTGTCAATCAGAAGATCCAAAAAGAGTTGGATGAATCCAATGATGATTACAAAGCTATAGCAGCTAAGCAGCCTCACTCAGATCATTCTGATAAGAAAAGAACTGAATTTGCTGGCGAAATCCAGGTCATAATTGACAACAATCCCAGCAAATCAATGAGGTTCATAGTCAGGCATATGAGAGCGTCTGAGTTTTTCATCAGACAAGTAATGCATGAAGACATTCAGTATTTCTCATATAAAATGAAAAAGGCCCAGTTTTTATCACAAGCCATGAAGGACAAGAGGAAAGATCGTGCTGCAAAGCTTTTAAATAAACTCAAGCATCTCCTCCAACATGCTATGGTTTTTCTCAGATGGGAAAAATTTCTGCTAGGATAAGAGGGTGAGCTCAGAGAACAACCATTCACTTGAACTGTCTTCACAAGATGTACTAATAAAAATGAAAAGCAAACACCCAGTTCACATCAAGGTGTTTGGGGTGCCATTAAGCAATGGTGACTTTATACCTCTGTTCATCTTCCAGCATGGCCTCAGACATTGAGGCCTACATTACACACCTGGAGGTAGTGCTGCCCTAGACTGAATATGTCTGGCATCAGGACTCTGTGCCATGCCACACAAGCAAAAGAACCTAGTGTTGGCTGTAAGAAAATTTCTGACTACATCACTTCTAACATCTAGACACCTAACCCTTCAGATTGAAATCCCCTTGATGTGTGAGGTTTGAATGACCTAGAGACCAACTAAACTCTACACAACATCAATGATAAACTAAAGGCAGGGCTAACAGCAGCACTTATCAATTCAAACAAGGGAAACCATCAGAAAGACTAGCAGCAGATTCTGAAGTTGTCTGGAGGCCACAGTTGAAGCTAATGGAGATTTCTTTTGATAAATTTAATGTCATACTTTAATTTTGATAAAGTAAAATATCACTAATTTTCATTTTTGCATAATTTAAACAATTTATACATCAGACCCAGTACATGATATATGTAGACGTATACATGTTATATACAAGGGTGATTAAGAAGTCCAATGGGATCCAAGCAATGCAACACTGATGAAAAAGTCATCAACAGCGGATACAACATCATCATATGAACTTTTCATCCCACTGTTTTGTGTACATGAGTGACTATATATCTTTTTTTACATAAAAACAAAAAGAAAAAATTCACTTTTTTGGTGTCATTATAAATTCATTTCTGGTTGTGAAAACATCATCAGATGTAAAAAGAAAATTTTTATTTGGGTGTTCTTATACTGCTTCCAGTGAGAATGGGATTTGAAAAAAAATTTATTTTTATAATATTTTTAATTAAAAAAATTTTGTAATATATTTTATCATATCTTTTAATCAAGAAAAAAGTTTTTAATGGTGAATATATATCTATTATTATTTTTTTTTCATTTATACAATGTTTATACAATCCTATTAAAAAAAAAAAGTCACCCCTAATTTAAATACTACTGAAAATTATGTTTTATCAATATCAAATAATATAATTAATGTTATCAGGAAACACTAATCCAATGCTGATCTTAATTTACAAAAACTAATTCTAATTATTAAAATTATCGTAAAAATTCATGTTACTTATATTAAGAAGAAATCAATATGTTGGATGTTAAGTAATTGTAATAAGTCAAAAATTAATATATAATAGATATTTCATTAATGTAACTAATAATTTATAATATAAAAAAATTAAATATTCTCATCTTAAACTTGTTTACCTATAGCAAAAAAAAAAAAACGTGTAGTACTGGGAAAATACCTAATTGTTATAAGTTTATTAATCTTTTTTTTTTTTATTATCTTATTATAAAAACATATTTATACTTTATTAAATTTAATTGTATTCTTTATTAGAAAAATATTTAATTAGTCTATTTTGTAAAAATTATGGATTAATATTTCAATATATAGAATTAAAAATATATAAATCACTAAAGTAATAGGTAGTTAAATATATTTAATGTTAATAATATATCAAGTTAAATTATACAAAGAATTTAGTTCTATGTCTACATGCTAAAATCATTTCTTTTCTAGTATTAAGCAAATTTCCTTTTAAATAATATTTTAATATGCATATTTTCTCTTCTAAGCATAAATTACACTTAGCATGTAAACTGTTTGTTGAGGGGGGATCTTAATTATTTTTCAATTTATATTAGGTGTTAGTCCTAGTTCTATTAGATCCCAGAAATACCTACAATATCGGATTTCTAAATGATGATAGGTGGGTTTAATATCTAAATTTCCAGTTAAAGCTTGTCATACTTATGTATGCCTTATCATTAATAATATTTTCTTTAGTTGAAATGTTAACTTGATATATAATATTATTAAAGTTACATTTATTTCCTAATAGGCATTCATTCTTTATTTTACAATTACATGAATGTTTTGTCATTGTTATTCCAATCCAGTTTATCTATTAATTTCTTATGATTGTCAAATATTTTAGATATATTGTTAGTACAACAATAACTAATTTTTACATTATTCTTATTAATCATTTTTCTAAGGGGGTTATCATCTTTAAGATATTTGCTTATTAAACTTAGAAAATATTTGTCTATATTGATATTAAAGAGTTTGGAAAAGGTAAGTTAAACCAGATAATATTTCTATGTCAATTTTTATATTTTTACTTATTTTATTATCCATATTTATATTATTATTAGTTCCATTGTTTCCCCTATTTTTTTTTTACCATTGTTTCCTATATTATTACTCCTATCTATGAGATGTCTTTTGGCTTTTAAATATTCAAGTTCATTTTTATAACCACTATTATATAAAGTTTCATTATAAAATTCCTTATGATTAAATATGTTTTTAGAAAATGATAATGTTAATTCTAATATTAATCACATTAGGAATTTGTTTAACTATGGATGCAGGGTGGTTAGAACTAACATTAATATATGTTGGTATAGTAGTAGACTTACTAAATGGTTTATAAGAATTGTTACTTAAATTGAGAGTTACATCTAAAAAAAAGTTTACTATTTTCAAGTTAAAACTAATCTCTATCTTTAACCTGATATATTCAAATGCCCTAATGACTTTCTTTAGTATTTTTGATGTTAGCGGTCCATTTCTATAAGGGACAGAAATTAATCCATCATCTCTATAAGTTCTGACGTTATTCAAATTTAAAATTCTACTTAGGGTGTAATAAATGTATATTCCTACAAAGTCTGCTATTTGGGTAGAGTCAAATGACCACATTGTAATGTCAAAATTATCGGTTGTTGTTTATCCCTAGTAGTTTTATTGTAAAATAAAACAGATTTCTTACATGCTAATATAATATCCAATTCCTTGGAGTTTTATCAGTATCACAACCAAAAATAAATTTATAATGATACCAAGGAAGTAAATTTTATCTTTTTGTTTTAATATAAAAAGACTTTTTTTTAGCTCTGCATGTTGAATGTTGATGTATTTTTAATCCTAAAATAATTATATATCAATAGCAGTTGACATTGAGCACTCAAATTGGATACTCCTACCTGTTGGATTATATATATATATATATATATTAGGTAAAACTTAACAGATGAGTTCCATTATAAATTTATTTCAACAGTCTTTTTATAAGACTGTATCTTCAAATGGAATACAAGATTTTATGGAGTTTTCACAGTTTGGCTGGGGGTGTATATTTGAAATTATGTCAGACATTTAAGTGATAATGATTCAATAAAAAGAAAACATGTTATTATGCTAATTGAACATAATCATCAAATAGATTATGAATTAGATATTAATCTATTAATTCCAGGTGTTGTCCTAGACTCATTTATTTATAAACAGACTTCACTTTGAAAAAATTTCTATACTTTTTGATATTTTTTAAATACATTTTTATGTATATAAAAAAGACTAATTATATTATCCTAATTCTAATTTAAATCTAATCAATTATTTAATTGTACATAGAAAAGATCATAATATTTTTATAATAAGGATTCATAACTTAATAGATACATATAAGTTTATCTAAATTCTAAAAGTTATCAGTTGATATGGGAATTCATATTGCAATATTTAGACCAGTAAATAAGATAAATTTAGGGTTATTATATTTGTAAAGCAATTTAGTGAATAATATATATCATCTTATTTCTTTATTAAAAAAAAAAAAAAAAAAAAGACGAATCACTCATAGTTACCTCCTGTGTAGCTGTTAAAGTTTGAATTGAATTTCATTCAAATTTTATATCAAAAGTTATTTGATTGATAAAAAGGAAAATTTAATTTAAATTAAGAAACTACACTACTGTTGTATGGATTTATATGTAACTATTAGTTAAATATATTTGCTTTAAAAAGAATAGTATAAGAATATAATTATTACAATTAATTAATAATTATAAATTATCCCTATATGCACAAAAGTAGCTATTATAACTATATATTTGTTAGACAGGGCTAAAATTTGAATTTAATATTAATTTAAATACAAAATTTTTTATGCTATTTAAATTGACAATGGGGGACAATAGATTAAATAATTAAAAAAAAATTTTTTAAGGACTTTTAAAGTTGCATAAATTTCTATGTAATACTAACTATATATATATATATACACACATTTAATAATCATTGATTGATCTTTATTTGTTGAAGTGTAGGGATTACAAGCATTATTTATCTATCTGATAAACATGGTTAAAAAGTGAATATAATATTTATTATAATAACTGGAGTTTGTTTCTATTTTAGAGCATATCAACCGTTGCAGGTTTTGTAATGCCAAATCCATTTTTATACAAATAAACAGTTCTATTTCAAGCAATTTAGCTTAGCATACAAAAACAATTCCATTTCAAGCAATTCAATTTAGCATAAGTACACAGTTTAGTCCTATTTGACCCATAGAAAGGGCCCATTCAGGTGCTCCCACTCCAGGCTTGAGTGAACATGGGAGTGATGGCAATGAAGGGGTACTCAGCATTCCCCAAAGCTCCAGCATTACAGCAACCTTACCATCTGATTGTTTACCCATCTGCAGAAAAGCATTCGGTGTATTCTACAGCCCAAGCTGACATATAAATATAAATTTGTTTCTCATATTCAATAAATTATTAGTATCTATATATTTCAGATGCAAATTTTTTCTTCTAGGTATAAATTGCATCTACCATGCAAACTACTTGTTGAAAAGGTTATTTTAATAATTTCCCAATTTCTTATCAGGGTTAATCTTTTGTCTTTTAATTTCCAATAAAATTTAGATAATGCAGTTTGTCTCCTAAGTAACAGGTTATTAAAAGTTTGTTGATGGTTATAATACCTGAAATTCCATTTTAGGGAGGACACCTCAATGTATGCCTTTTCATCAAGATTGTCTTCCTTAGGGAAAATATTAGCTAGGTAAACTACATTCTCCAGGTTATAATTTCTATTAATTGAACATTCATAATCTATTGGATAATATATTCGTTGAGTATAATAAAGTCCTTTCAATTATAATTACTTAAATGGTTAACGTAATGTAAAATATACACCCTTGTCTAATGGCGAAAACTTCCTATAATCTTGTATTCGATATGAAGAAAGAGTCTAGTCAAAAGACTGTTGAAATAAATTTGTAATGGAAGTCATCTGTTAAGTTTTACCTAATATTATTGATACATTTCCTCTGCACAAGAGTTTTTTATGGAGGTGTATATATTTATATATTCTTATATAATGATAACAACCATGCATTGACCAATATTTGAATATATTAATACCATATATTCAATATGGATTGTTCCACTCAAGTCTATTAATAGGGTAAATTTATATTATATTACACACGCAAACACATGGTCATTCAATAAATGAGGTGAATTTTACCTAAAAAATTGGTAATAGGAAGCAAAGTTTACAGATACACCTTTCCAAGGAAATTAATAGTAGGCTTTCATTCCATGTACCAAACATTTCAAGAATGATTTTCACTAATGACCACTGCAACTAGAATTATTTCTTTTCTAGAAAATCAGTGTGCTTCCAGTCAGTGAATGGTCTTTTTGACAAAGTAATACCAAACCTATGTTTAGTCCAAGTGTTAACATATTTTTTTAGACAAAAACATATTTCTTAGTACACATTACACATCCTCCTACAATTTTACATACTTTGAAATTCTGAGCAACCAAAAATTTAATAGAAGACTTCTATTAAAACCTGCAACTCTGTCTGAGCATCAGTCATTTTCAATAGACTATGGACAACTATTTTTGGGAGAATGAAATAATTCTCTTAAGTGATCAAAAAGAGACAATACAGCATGAACATTTATTGAAAAAAGTCTAGTAAAATAAAAATGATTATTTTATATTTTTCAAAAACATATATAAATATATACACACAACACACACACATAAATATATACACAACACACACACACACACAGATATACACATACACACACACACCACACAAATATTTATATAAATATATACACACAACACACACATAAATATACACTAAAAACATAAACACACACACACACACACATATATATATATATATATATATATATATATATATATACATACATACATACACACACACATATATACATACACACACACACACTTATATATATACACACACATACATACACACACTTATATATACACACATTAAAACACACACACACACACTTAAATATATATGTATATATATATATATATATATATATATATATATATATATATATATATATAGGAGGGGTAGGTATCATACAATAACTGATGTTTGTACAACAGCATTGCTTCTAACAAAGCCTTTATCAGATGATGAATCTGGGTTCAGGCATGGTTTTGGGGCCAAAGCATCATTACCACAAGACCAGAGCGCCCCAGCAGTATCTCACGACACCACCAGACCTTGTCAGATTGTTGTTGCTCAGTAGGATTGCCAGATCTACGTTGATGCAGTTAGAGACTTATCATGGATCTTTTCCATGTATTTCCTCTTGTCTGATGGAGGAAGTCCAAGATGAGTTAAGAAAACGGAGGTTGGGTTGGCAATAAAAACTCTGCATCCGACTTCGATAGGAAATACATACGTTATCCAGCCATTTCTGACACATTGTTCTCGCAGATCTTCATATTTTTCCAACTTACGCTGATGTGCCCAGTCAAAATTTTCTTCATAAGTGACCGTTAACTCAATAACGAAAACTTCTTTTTGCTTTAACGGACCAAATGCCAATATCTGGACGCTTTGTCGTTAACGCTATTTCAGTTGGAAATATGAAGTTATGTTTTAAATCGGTTGCGACGTGCCAGTCCGTGCAGCCCTCAAGCAATGATAGTTTATGCATATTTTCATGTGCAATTTTTGAAATATTTCCTTTTTTAACGAACTGAATTACTCTATTGTTGATAATATTTAGAGCTTTATTGGCAGTCTCACAACATGTTTTTGAAACCTCAGAAAAAATCTCCAGGACTTCGTTATGTCTCCAAGTATAGCTTCTTAGAGAGTACTCACATCCAGTGAGAATATGTTTGAGGCTCGCAGTTTTCCCACATGCTCTGCATCGGTCGGATGTAGTTAACCCCCAGACAGGAAGGTTGACAGGTGTTGGTAAGACGTTGCAGACTGCTTTTATGACAAAACTTAATTTCTTTGGTTCCATGTGCTTGAGGTCTCTCCATGTGACAGCTCTGTCTTTTGCATTCTCCCACTTAGTCCATGCGCCCGGTTTCCTTTGTCCTACAGCAAAACGCCTAACTTCCTCAAGATGATGAATTTCTTCAGACACCATTTTTCTTCTGTTTGCTGTGGATTCTTTAGACCACTAACGCTGTGGATGTAGGCCTAGACCTGCTTTTCCATTTGTCACAGTGCCAATTATTTCTTTCATTCTGAGGGCCGATTCAGCATTTTTAACAGCTACTTTTGCCTTCCATTTCCGACTGGTTATCACAGAAGGCTGGACATTCTTCACCAGCGGGTCGCGAGAGTCACGCAGCATTTGGAAGAGTCGCGCTTTTCCTAATTTATATTCCTCAACAAGTGACAACATTGGAAGTTTTAGTTTTGTTGAACTCTATAGCGCCACGTTTGTTAAGGAGTTAGGTACTCCCAACCATTTTTTTTATAAATTTACTGATTAACCGCTCCATTGTTTCAACTTTTGTAAGTGATACCTCATATATTTGCAATGGCCATGCTAATTTAGGAATTAATCCAAAATAAATGCACCATATTTTGTCTTTGTTCATGAGGTCAAATTTATCAATGAAGCGTAATCCATTTTGTAGCTGTTTCCTTAGGTCCTACCAACAATGTTGATCAGTAAGTGGTAGGGAGTAGCAGCGACCGAGACTCTTAGCGCTTTTTTCGCGGATCGCAGGGATTTCACTTCCACTGACAGAAAACTTTATTTCTTTGCATTTTCATTTCAGCAATGATAAACTTTGGCACTTTGAAGGCTTTATTTTCATAGCAGCCCATTTGAAGAGCTCTTGGAGGTGGGTCACGAGTTGTTCCATGAGTGATCTGGATTCTGCAATAAGAGTTACATCATCCATAAAAGCCTTCATAGATGGACCGGTTATTTGATTGGTATTGACATCAGCACAACATAATATCATCTCCATTACCAATACGAAAAGTAGTGGAGAGATAACACAACCCATCATGATGCCAATATTCAACTTTTGCCAGTTAGTTGAATATTTATTATTAGAAAACCTCACATAAGTACGTTTAAAGTACGTTGATATGAGGTTTTTAATGTCTTCTGGAATCCAAAAGAACTCCATTGCTTTCTCATGTAGTCGGTGTCTTAATGTGCCATATGCGTTCTCTAGATATAACCAAATGACGTGGAGTTGGGTATTATTATTTTTCGCCGTTTTTATTTGATCACACAACATAGTGCTATGTCCAATACAACCTGGAAAGCCGGGAACTCCAGCCTTCTGGATTGATGTATTGACATACCCATTATTTGTCACGAATCTCGTCATCCTCTTCGCAATGACACCGAAACAGATCTTACCTTCTACGTTGAGTAATGAAATTAGTTGAAACTATTCTATTTTTCAGGAGTCTTTTTCTTTGGGTATGTGGATACCATCTGCTAATCCCCAATTATCCGCAATAAATTTCTTTGAATAAGCTTCTCAAAGCTTCCAAAGGAGTGTTAATATTCTAGGGCATCTTTTGTAGAGCTTATATGAAATGCCGTTATTCCCCGGTGGGCTCTTAGCTTGAGCTTTTCTGTCAAAGTCTTTAATTTCACCTAGTTTCAAAGGTGAATCGTCAAATTTTCCTTCCAGAGGATGTGGGCGATTGGGTTCATTAAGACACTTCAACGGAGTGTCGCTGAATGGGTCGGTATATTTTTTCCGAAGGTGAGCTTCTAAGTCCTCTTTTGGTATAATAAACACCATCATATTTCTCTCCGTCAAACAGTTTCTTGCTGAATTTAAACAGGTTTTTTTCGAAATTGCACCTAGCTTTTTATTTCTTTTGTCGACGCTTCCTTGTGTTTTCTGCTCTTGCAATGACAAGGATCTTTTCCTAACCTTCGGACAATTGCTTCTTCACATATATACACACACATAGAGTCAGGAATAATTCCATCAGGACAAAAAATCATTTACCTATGAACACCTACATTTTCTTGGTAAAGAGCTCAATGTAACTGACTTTACAGACATGGTGCTTTCCATATGTTACAGACATTTTTGTACATACATTTAAAATTGTCGTGGACTCTTGAAAATGCAGTATGTTATTACTATACATCTTATGAGATGACTGACCAATTTTTATGATTTCAGGGTCAAATCAACAGCTACAGCAGGAATTGGAATACACCTTAATGTAGCCTGATTGTCAA